>LNAC01000386.1:976031-1034201 GCA_002007465.1 Ailurus styani | reverse complement strand
CCTCCCCCCCCCCCCCCCCGCCCCGGATCCCAGCCTCCAGAACCCGCGCGGGCCCAGAGCCCGGCCGCCCAAGGGTCTCTGCGCCTCCTGTCCCCTCCTCCCGGCTTGTTGCCAGGAGCCCCCAGGGTGTTTCTGGAAAATCAGTCCCACTGGGCCTCCCCTCCTACAAATCCCTCCCTGGATTTTTCCGAGACCCTCAGCCGAACCCTCAAGGGTGCGGCCCCTAAGCTGGGGCCCATGAAGTGTCTTGGCCTCCCCTCAGAGACCTCAGCCAGCGTTCCCTGAGCTCCACAGCGACAGCACTCACGGAGGGGCCCTGCTCTTGGATGGCGGGTCTCCGTGGCCACAGCTCTAGGTCTGGGAGTCCAGCCCAACCCCTCGCTGCGTACCGGTGGCTGGTCCCCAAGGACTGGGGCCTGCGGGTCCTCTAGCGGAAAGGAAGGCAGGACGCTCAGAGAGGAAGGAGATGTGGCCATGTGGGCAGAGCCAGAGGGCCACGGGGCCGCCAGCCAAGGACCACCAGTGACCTGGCTGGTGGAAAACGCAAGGAAACGGATTCTCCCCAAGAGCCCCACGGAGGGTCCAGCTCTGCCCACACCTCGCTTTATTCTGACTTATTTTGGACGTTTGCCCCCCAGAACTGAAAGGGAAGGGATCTGTGTCATCCTCTAAGCCACGAAGTTTGTGGGGTCTGCGGCTGCAGCCACAGGCCGGGGCAAACCTGTCTGACAGCGACACGATCAGGGCCACCAGGCCTCGCAGCGCCCCAGAGGGGGATGTGGGCCGCCCTAAAACCCGAGGCTCTGTACCACGATCCACCACCTGGGCCCTAGAGCTGTGCGGCTCCGTCCATCTCCAGGCTCCTATTGTCCAAGTGGCCGAGGAGTGTGCATAGACGCCTGGGCCTGCTGTCGAGCCCTCTCTTGCTCGGGACCCCGCTTGGAGCAGGGGTCTTTGGCCTGATCCGTAAAGGAGCATTTGGAGGTCTATGTTGCCTCCAAGAACCTAGATCTCAGGACCCATTAGGTGTCGCATCTCTTCCTTATGGTTGCGGGGGTGGGGGGGCTGGTGCAAGGGTCTGTCAGTCCCCTTGGACACACCATGGAATCCCCGGCTGCAGTCTAGGAAAGGCTCGGCCCTGTGCAGGGGGGCGGGGGCGATGCCGAGCTCACAACAGACCAGCCAGCCAGCCGCTGACCAGGGCCGAGGGGACACGCATGCAGCTTGGGAAAGGGTGACACAGTTGTCTGGGGAAAGAGGGGACACAAAGGCTTTCAAGGACGAGGACAGGCAGACAGATCTCGAAGCCTCACCCGTCTGTGGCTGCAGCACCCGGGTTTGGGGCCGAGAGAAGAGGCTGCACGTGCTTTCAAGTCCCCAGGGAAGGTGAGTGAGCAACTGGAGGTGGATTCAGCTACCGGAGGGTCTGTCCCAGTTTGTGACTTGGAGACGTTTGAAGCCTCCTCCCTGGCTTTGAAGGTGTGCAGGGAGGGGCAGGCCCACACCTCCTGCGCGTGGCGTCTCGAGGCTGGGGCCCGCCACGTCCCTCCTCCTTCACGTCCTTGCTAACAAGGAGCCTGGCTCCCCCCGCCACGTTTTCCACTTTACACAAGTAAACATCCCTAATTGAAACTCCTGGGCATTCCACATTATTTCTAACGTTGCAAATTAAAACCCTCATGGAACCCTGGTTCCATCGCATAACCAGTGATTCCCGGACCGCTCCCTAATTATCTGGGAGATGTTGTGTAGCATCACTAATTACAGGGCTGACTGAAACGGAGGGATCGGAGCTGCCATGGCAAAGGGAGAAGAACTGACTTGGATCTTCGGACATCAAAGTGCCCTCGAGAGAGGGGAACCATGCCGGAGGCCTCCCACGCCAAGCTTCCGAGTGTCCGCGGAGCCGACGGGAGCCACCATGCTGGCAATCCGCCATCCTCCGCGTTGTAACAGGATCAGCACCGTCTCCATAACTTCGCACCCCCGCACTGGTAAAGGCCCCTTCTCCCTGGAATCTGATAACAGTCCGCCAGCTTTCGGATGGATAAGAACCACGTCGAAGCTAGAATCTATTCCCTGGGCATAGGGAATCCCCCGGGGGCCAGGGAAGCACCCCAGATAAATCTGATGCAAACCACCCCCACCCACAGACTGGATCCCCTTTTAGGAAACAGTGGCTTAAGGTGCACCTGAGTGGCTCAGTCAGTTACGGTTCTGACTCTTGATTTCTGCTCAGGTCACGGTCTCAGGGTCGTGAGTTCGAGGCCTGCATTGGGCTCCACACTCAGCAGGGAGTCTGCTTCTCTCTCTTCCTCTGCCCCTTCCCACACTCTCTTTCTCTCTCTCTCAAATAAATTAATTAATTTAAAGAAAGGAAACATTGGCTTAAAATAGCCCCTGGTGAGTCTGCCCACATCCTTCCCGAGGACGTGGACACTGCCACGTGTTGGGGCGTGGCCACCTGGCAGCCGAGGGGAGACAGGAGGCGAGATGTGCGCTTGGAGACAGGCCTGACCCCTGACCGTGCAGCCTGCCCGTCCCTCCAGGCTCTGTGTCCCAGAGTCATGCTCTGGACCCCGACTGCTGTCCCTCTGCCAGAGACATTTCAATCCCCGTGCATGCAGTGCGAGGCCAGCTCAAAGCCCAGGGAGGGCCTGCCCTCCTGTCGGCTCACTCCACAGGCCCGACTTTCTGGCTGCGGGTTACCCCTGTGTTTGTATCCCTCGGGGCCTCCTGTGTTTAAGATCTCCACTCACTGACTCCTGCTGCATTCCACACGGTTGGGGGTGGCGGGCTGCGCTGCGGTCTCCGAAGGGACCTTGTCGTGGTGCTGAGCTCTGAGCTTGGCCCATGGGAGCACACGTGAGCAAAATCTCCCAGGACCTGGGGCATCATGGTGCCTGGCCTGAGCCCCCACGCTGGGGGACCAAAACTTGCCTGCCTCACTTGGCTGGCTCAAAACACAGAACCCCAAATTATGAAACTTGTAGAAGACTGCCTAAGAGAACATCTCCAGAACCTTGTGCTGAAGCAAAGGATTGACATCAGGAGCACAGGTTGTAAAAGCAGAAAGGATTCATTGGCCCACCTTTAATTTAGAAATTCTTGCTCTATGGACAAATCTGTTAGAGGATGAAGGCAGGGTTAAGCCTGAGGGGGAAATATTTGCAAACCACTCCCCTGAGGAAGAGCTGGTGCGTAGAAGACATGTTTAGCAGGAAGCCACGCCGTGGGGATCGGGTACAAGAACCAGGGGCTTCCCCTGGGCCCCTGACACCATCCCAGCAAATGTGGGCACTGGCTCCCACTACCTTGCTGCCCACACGTGTGGTGCAGTTACACTACCCTACATCCCACCGACAACTTCCCAGAGCAAGTGGGGAGCTGCCTTCCACTACGTCTCGGCCACAGGCACCAAATGGGTTCCACTGTTACCAGAGGCCGGGAAGCTGAGGACGGACTCACACCGTGTTGCTGGGACGGGGCCTTGCCCTCATGGGGGGTAGGAAGTCGGAGTGCTTCCGAGCACACCTCACTCCCTCACTGAGGGAGGCTGGGGCGCTCCGCTCAGTGCCTCTGACCCCAGCCCTGCAGGGGAGATGAGACATCGCTTGGTTCCCTGGCTGGGGTTGAGGGTGGGGTGGGGTGGAAGACTGCCTGTCCGCGGGCCCCACAGAAATTGCGGGGTGTGTGCGCGTGTGCGACTGTGTGCGTGGTCTTCCCTGCAAATAGCTCTTCCATTAAATTCTGTCAAGTGCTCTTCCGCTCCAAGTGATATAATCGGGTGATTTTTCTTCACGAGGCTGATAATATAGTATATCACATCCATTGGTTTTGTACTAAACACCCCTGCCTTCCCAGGTAAACCCCACTTGATTGTGGTGTGTGTTATTCTTTTTTCTGTTTTTCTGGGTTTACTTAGTTAATAGCCTGTTGAAGATGTCGTGTTCCTGAAGGATTTGCTCTGTCGCATTGTCTTTTGTTTTCCTACCCTGTTTGGTCCAGTTTGGGGGGTCATGGAAATGCTGAGCACGTAAAACGAATTAAGTGCTTTCTTTCCTCTTCTTTAGACGAGATTCTTCTTTAAATGTCTTGGGGAGTTCACCACTAAAACTATTTCACATGGAGAATTATTTTCTAAAGGGATGTAATCGGGAAGTTAATTATTTTCTTAGTCACAACTTGTGTTTGGTTATCTGTTCATATTGAGTGCATTCTGGTTGGCTGTGGTTTTCATGGAAGCGATGTATCTGCTCTAGGTCGTCAAATGGGAAGTTGTTCCTGGTGTCCCTCTGTTAGCCTGCTCTCTTCTGTGGGGTCTGTTGTGATTTCCCCTTTGTTCCGGGTGCTGAAAATTTGCATCTTATTCCTTACTTCCTTTCCCTTTGTTGTCACAGGTTTATCAGTTTTATTCTTCTTTTCAAATTAAAATATACCTTCATGGATTTTATCTATTACTTTCATGTTTTCATTGTTATTAACTTCTGATCATCTTTTTATTCCCCTCCTTCTATTCACTTTGCATTTATTTTGTACTTTTTCTAGTTAATTAATGTGAAGATCTGCATTATCGATTTTATACTTTTCTTCTTTTCTAATATAAGTTTTTAATGCTATAGATTTCCCTCTAGGCATCGCTTTTGTTGTTTCCTACCACTTTTGATATGTTGCATTTTCATTTCCATTCAATTTACAGTATTTCTGAATCTCTGTTGAGTGTTTCTTTGTGACCCACTCAATAGTGTGTGGTTCACGTTTCAAGTGTTGGCACCTTTCTTGATACTTTTCTGTAATCGTTTCTATTCTGATTCCAATATAGTTTTAGGGCATACTTTGTGAGGTTTCAATCATTTTGAACTTGGATTCTATTAATGACCCAAGATATGGCTTATTTCGTGCCATGTGTCCTGGTAAAGAATGTGTATTCTGCTACTGGTGGTGAAGTATTCTGGAAATGTCAGTGAGAGGCAGTCAGGTGGTGGTGCTCTTCCATTCTCCTAGATCCTCACTTGCTTTCTGTTCCCTCGTTCCATCCACTGAGGAAGGAGTTGAAGTCCCCTACTGTCAGTGTGGTTTGTTTCTCCTTTCCATCCTACCAATTTTTGCTTCATGCATTTTTAAGCACGGTTGTTAGGTGCATACATATTTATGATTATTGTGTCTTTCTGGCGAACCGATACTTCATCATCATGTGATATTCTTCTTTATCCCTGATAATTTTCTTTGTTGTAAAGTCTAGCTTATCTCATATAGAAAGAGCCTCTTAGTAGGGAATGTACCTACTAGTACACGGGTGCCTTCACTCTCATCCCTCTACATTGTTACCATCTTATTATTGTGTCCACATACATAGGAAATTCTATCACACAATGAATGGTACTATTTTGCTTTCGACAGTCAAGCGTATTTTAAAGAACTGAATAGAAAAATAGTCTATTACAGCTTCCCAATTATTGACCTTTTCTATTGCTGTGTCTTCATTCCTGATCCTTCAAGTCTCCTTCTGGTATTATTTCCCTTCTGTCTGAAGAAATTCCTATATAAATTGCTTTAGAGCAGGCCTATTGAAAATGAATTTTCAGTTTTCCTTCATCTGAGAATGGCTTCACTTGACCTTATTCTTAAAGAATATTCTCACTGTAGTTAAAGTTTTGGATTGACAGCCCTTTTCTTCCAGCACTTCACAAATATTTCACTTCCCTCTGGCCTCCATATTTTATGAGAACTCTGTAGTGAGACAAATTGTTGTTACCCTATAAGTAACACATGAATTTTTTCTGGATGCTATTGGTAGTTTGTTCTTGTCCTTACATTTCCACAGTTTCTTTAAAAAGAGTTTTGTTATAGATTTCATTTTTTGAGTCTTTTTCTCTCTCTCTTTTTCACACTGAACAATTACAATTGACTTTCCTCTTGGTCATCTCCAGTGTGCTATTGAGACAATTTATTGAGCATTTAATTGGGGTTATTATATGTCTCATTTGTAAACGTATTACTTGATTCCTCTCTATATCTCCTATTTCTTTGCTGAAGTTGTCTATTTTTGTCCAACTTCCCCGTTGTTTCATGATATTTAATTCTATTTGTTGGAGCATACTTACAATAGCTGCTCTATTGTGTTTGTCAGATATTTCCAACTTCCCTTTCAGGTTGATGTCATCAACTGTTATTTATTCCCAAATAATTCAGATTGTGTCCTGGAAGTTATACATATTTCATTATGATACCCTGAGTCTTGTTTAAATTCTACAAAGAATGTATTTGTATTTTAAGGAAAGCCATTGTCCCAGTTGAGCTCGGGTCTCCAGTTCCAGCTTCCAACAAGTACTTAGTGAGCTCCATGTCAAGAGTCAGATAAGTTTCAAAAAATTTGCAGAACTACTTGGTCTGGCTTATGTTTGTGATACCCAAGGGCAAGTGTGGCATTTGGGGAGGAGTCTATGTTGCAGTTCAGTTCTCAACATCTATATATATTGTTTATAATCAGATGCACACATGCATATCTCAGGGGTGACCTCAGGGGTATGCATGTGTGCATATCTCAGGGGTGACCTCAGGGGTCATCTGCAGATCTATGAGGTCACTTCCCCAAGCTCCTTCTTTCCACACTTCCTTGGGGCTTTCCAGTTCCTGTCTTGATCCCCTGGCCACTTACCCAACTCTGCCACACATCCCTGCAAATGTACCTGCAGAGTGAGCTTATCAGCAGAACACAGAAAGAAAACAGGACAAGGACTGTTGACCTATGCTCTTGAGACCACAGCCTCTTTGGTGGAACAGAAAGGTTCCCTCCTTTGGAATTTTGGCTCCTGTGGGCTCCCACTGCAGCTACTGTCCTGCCACCATTGGATTGCTGGTGGCTAGGACACGGAGGACCAGAAGAGAGAACAGTAAACAAGTGGTTCTCCTCACCCTCTCTGAGTCTTTATTGTCTATTTCTTTCCTATTTCTCAAGCTAAGACTAGAGAGTGTCTGGACCTCTCTGTGTGTGCTCAGGCGCTCTTTTCTGGGCACTGGCCTGTTTTCAGTTCAGGTTGCAGGAATCCAGCATGTGGTAAGAGCCCTCATTGCCAGTAGGAGGCACCTAGAATTCTGATCTTCTTCTCCCCAATATTCCCACTGCTATTTACTCTTCAGAAGCTGTAAATGCTATTCCATGCATTGTGTTCAGGTCTTTCAGCTTCCTCCACTGGAGGCCAGGTGAGTGTGCTTACTCCACCTCACCTGGGACCAGAGAGCTACGATTTAATTTTGTTATATTTTTTATGTTATTCTATAATAATGGATTAGTGTGTATACACACACTGACCTCAAAATTTCAGGGAAGTCTGTTAAAGATACTAACATCTGGTAAGGACGACATGAAAATGAATCAAGATAAAAGTCTATATTCCTTTAGGCAGCTCATGTGAGATATTGAGCCATCCCACAATTAAGTCATTTTACTGCCAGAGTTAAAATTCAGGTGCAAAAGTCCCTGGTTGTGGAGTCTATGGGTCAATCCAGGCATGCTAGAATATACAGGATGGTAACGAATTAACCAGAAAGTTGTTTCTGCAATACAGAGCTGATTAGATGCACATCCCAGGGTCTGATTTCCTTTCTTTACCAATTCAGTTCATCAAAATACTCCTTGAATTGGATGCTTTGGGCCAGCTAACTTTGAAGTGCCAACTTTCTGCATGTCAAGGCACACCTGGTTCGAGAGTTGCCACCCAAACATTCAGTGTTTAAATGTGAGGACCGAGGATGGGGAAGGGAAGGGGGCACCATCTCGGCAGAGCACTCTTTGAAGCTGCGTCCAATCAAAGCCTCCTTTGCTTCTCTCGGGCGCCGCGTTTCGTTTCCAGGACACCGTTCTGCCTTGGTGTCACGTAGCAAGTTAAAAGCGCCTGTCGAGTGAAATCTGGATTTTCTTCAAATCAGCTTACATCATGTTCAGGTGACATGACAAGTTTGATAATTAAATTTCAATGACTCCTACCAGGTCAGGTGTGCCCTCGACTCTTTTCACGGATCTGTTCTCTCACACAGAGAAGCAATGCAGTGGTAACGCTAACACCTCCTCGGTTGAATGGGTGGTGTTTACAAACAGAATAATCTGACGTTCTAATTTGTCAGTAGAGGCTAAAGAGGAGATGAAGGTGAATAATGAGTGAGGATATGCTCATTCATTTGTCTGTCTCATATTAACTGAACGCTCAAGTTGCCCCAGGCCTCTGCTAGGCTCCGGGGTCTGCGTGGAGAGGGCAGGGTTTTCACAGACCCCAGTGTGGCTGGGCCAAAATGCAGCTCCCTTTATGTCTATTCAAATCAGCTTAATTCCTGTGTGGAGCCCCCCACTGCATTGCACTGAAATGGAAATCTTAGTCTTGCCACTTTAAAGTGCACTCATTGCCATTAGGATTATTTTTACAACCCGCTGGAAACAAATCCTAGTCGAGATTGTGGCCCATGCCCGCCTCCTCCTTGCTGGCATCGGAGCTCAGGACTGGGGAGGGACTTCCTGCCGTTGTGAGTTGTGAGTGAGGGGTGGTGAGTGATATCAAATCTCCAGTTCTTTTGTGGTCCTTGGAGCAATACGTCACATTGCTGATATCTGGTAAGCAGCCTCTTCTTCCTTCTGCTTGGGTGCACGGTGACAGCCGTCCTCCAGGGTCTGCACCTGCCCCTGCCAGCTGCCCCCTCGTCCATGACCCGCATGGCCCATTCCACTCTTTCCACATTTCATCAGGAAAGCAGTGCTTAAATGTTCCCTGTTCCAGCTGGCTCGGCAGGAGAAGACGGGGGCCTCTCTGCCTCAGGCCTCTGGCCATCACTTACCTGTGGCAGCTGCCTGAGCACCTTTTATAGCCGCTCCTCCGTGGAAGACGTGGACGGACACAGGGGAGGCCTCTCTGCCTCAGCTCTCCCCAGCAGTCTTCCATCAGTCCCCCAACGCTCCTGGCCCCTCAGAGACCCACACCCCTCAGAGATCCGCCCCCTCAGAGACTCACTCTCTTCCTTGACGCTTCCACCTGGAGAATGGCCCTATCTTCAGAACAGTGTGCCAATTATAGCTCACAGTCCATGCTCTGTATACAAGCTCTTAGATTTGGGGGACCTCAGACACCCTTCCTTGATTTTCTTTTCCCTTCCTTAATTTAAAGTTAATTTCTTTCTTGTTTCTGGAACTGGCTATCGAGACTGATAGATCTCTTTGGTGATAAGAGCACTTGGGATACCAACTTACACCAGTTAGAATGGCCCAAATCAGCAGGACAGACAACAACAAGTGTTGGCNCAAGTGTTGGAGAGGATGTGGGGAAAGGGGAGCCCTCTTTCACTGTTGGTGGGAATGCAAGTGGGTGCAGCCACTTTGGAGNGATTCCTCAAAAAGTTAAAAATAGAGCTACCTTATGACCCTGCAATTGCACTACTGGGTATTTACCCCAAAGATACAGATGTAGAGAAAAGAAGGGGCATATGTACTCCAATGTTCAGAGCAGCAATGTCCACAATCGCCAAACTGTGGAAAGAGCCGAGATGCCTTTCAACAGATGAATGGATAAAGAAGATGCGGTCCATATACACAATGGAATATTACTCAGTCATCAGAAAGGATGAATACCAACTTTTGCATCCACATAGACGGGTCTGGAGGAGATTATGCTGAGTGAAATAAGTCAATCGGAAAAAGTCAGTTGTCATGGTTTCACTTATTTGTGGAACATAAGGAATAAAATGGAGGACATTAGGAGAAGGAAAGGAACAGTGAATTGGGGGAAATCAGAGGGGGAGACAAAAGATGAGAGACTGTGGACTCTTAGAAACAAACTGAGGGTTATGGAGGGGAGGAGGGTGGAGGGATGGGTGAGCCTGGTGGTGGGTATTAAGGAGGGCATGTATTGCATGGAGCACTGGGTGTGGTGCATAAACAATGGATTTTGGGACACTGAAAAAATAAAATTAAATTAACATATTAAAAAAATAGAGGACTTAGCATAAGGCTGAGACTTTTAACAAAGTTTTAAGTCTGCAATGCAGTACCACGAAGTGTAGGCCCTATGTTGTAAGTAGATCTCTCCAGAACTTATTCATCTTGCATAGCAAACTTTGCACTCTTCAACCATCACAAGTATTTTTTAAAAATTAAGAAAATTATGGGGCAGGAGAACATTTTTGGAGGTGACAGATAATTTAATGGTCTTGATGGTGCTGATAAGTTAATGGGTGTGCACTTACCTGGAACCTCATAAAGTCATATAATTAAATATGTATAGTTTTTGTGTATCAATCATACCTCAATGGAGTGGTATTCTAAAAAATACAGATAGATCTGATATATACTTCAGAAGCTTACTGTGGGGAAAAAATCAAATATTAGACTGTTTCCACAATCAGCTTCTTAAGCAATAGCTATAGTGGTANTTTTTTAAAGATTTTATTTATTTATTTGACACAGAGAGAGAGATTACAAGTAGGCAGAGAGGCAGGCAGAGAGAGAGACAAGGAGAGGAGGAAGCAGGCTCCCTGCCGAGCAGAGAGCCCGATGCGGGCCTCGATCCCAGGACGCTGAGATCATGACCTGAGCCGAAAGCAGAGGCTTTAACCCACTGAGCCACCCAGGCGCCCCACAATCAGCTTCTTAAGCAATAACTATAGTGGTAGAGAGGTCATTTCTTTTTCCGAAAATAGAAATCCTAAGAAGGAAAACACATTGACAAGTATTTCAAGACAAATCAGGGACAGCCCCTTCAAGAATATTGCAGTCCATTGGGGAAGCATATTGATTCGGGTAGGCTGAACTGTGGGAACAGCAGACTCCACCCCTAGACATCACGGGCTTCAAGATGAGAATATAGAGTCTGGGGCCCCTGCTCAGACCATAGGAGGCAATCCTCAGGAGCCAGCTTCTCCACCATGTCTAGTGCAAGTCTTCCAAATTTGTCCCTAAAACACCATTAACCAACAAGGGGACTGAACATGATAAGCACATGTGGGAGGGTTTCTGGCCAGAACTGGGAGACCACACACGACCTCATTCACATACCACTGACGGTAACTCCGTCACGTTGCCCTTCCAAGCTTCGACATGCCCTTCTAGAGGATTGTCGGTTCTCTCCTTTGGGTCCAGATGTGGTTCTTCTTGATTCCATCACCTCCAAAGCAAAAAGAAAGGAGACCCAGGGGCATCTGGGCGGATCAGTCAGTTGGGCCTCTGACTCTTGATTTTGGCTCAGGTCATGATCTTGGGGTCATGGGATGGAGCCCCATGTCAGGCTCTGCACTCACCAGGGAGTCTGTAAGAGATTGTCTCTCTCCCTCTGCCCCTCCCTCCTCACTCTCTGGCTCTCTAAAGAAATAAATAAAGAGGAAGGAAGGAAGGAAGGAGGGAAGGAAGGAGGGAAGGAAGGGGACTTGCCTTCCCTCCAGCACACAACCCAACATAAAATGATGGAGTAGAGACGGGAAGCCCATGCTCAGCTGGCCCCGGTCCATGGCAATGACAGACCGCCAGGACAGACAGGCTGATGTCCCCTGTCCTCAGTGGGAAACCACATGGTTGGATGCTGGGTCTTCCCCTTGGGAAGGTTCTCCGTCCATCGTTTCCCACGGCCACCATCACACTCCCCAGAAGGTGCATATAACTACCACCATCCATGGACACCTTCTGGCTGGGCACAGGGAGTGTGTTTCCCTTGGGGACCGCTCAGCCTTTCTGGTCCCTTTCTAGGGGTGCAAAGTCAGGGCTTCAGCATGAGTTTAGTGCTCATGCAGTGAGGGCCATTTGTAGCTCAGACACACGGCTTCTCTAACAATGACACTGAGTAGGCTTAGTGGGATTGAGAAATATCATTTCCCTGAGCCAGGAATCACACCAAAAGTGTTTTTTCCCCTAGATAGAGTGCATAAATCTCCATTATTTCTTAGTTTCTCTGTCCCCAAACCTTTCTCTCTCTGTCAGTTTAATGGCTCCTTCCTTGAGGCTACTGGGGGTGGGAGAAGGAGGGAAGAGTGTCTGGTAAATAGACAGTATCCTTAATCTGTTCTTGGCTGCCTGGTTAAATTCCTCGATTTAATTGAGAAGTCTTAATGGGATTTTGAAGCTCAGTGCCTTTCAATCTTATTTCCTACTGTTTGGAATCCAGGAGCACTTTTCCAACCCGGACTTCTGGATTCTCCCTATTCTTTTTAAATTCCATGTGCAGACTAAATAATCATTGCCTGAGTTCATCTCTTTCTTATAAATCCTTGCCGTAAGTGACACACGCTGCATGTGGCTTCTCCCCACACAGGTGCGAGCCTCCTCACCTTCTCAGCACACAGTATCTGCTCCTCGCTGCTGGCAACCCTGATGCTCAGCAATGACATGTAATTGTTGATGCTATAGCACCCCACTGCAACATACTGATATCTGCAATAATGAAAGTATGTTGGGAAGACAAAAGAAGTAGACCCCCACATTTTAATGTCATAAAAAAAAAAACAGGGCGATTATTTACTTCTCAGTTAGCACAGACTGGTGCCCAGGGTGGCAATTCACCCCTCCTCTAGTCACCCCACAGGGATCCAGGCAGACCCTGGCACTGCCTTCTCACCATGTGGCCTTCAAGGTTGCCTTGTCTTTTTGCTGGGGGAGAGAGCACTCACAGAGGGCACAGGTGGGTGTTTTCATGGGTCAAGCCAAGCAGTAGCGCCGACCATCGGCACTCATCATCTCTTGGGTGGGACCCAGTTCCGGGGCTGCTTCTGACCACACGAAGGCTGAGCGGTGAAGTCTAGCATTCTGAGGAAAGAGCAGAGATTGGTTTTCCCACACAGTCCACAGCTTTGACATGGAGATGCTGCCATGGAAACAATTAAAAGTCATATTATCCTGAAGGCAAGCACACACTGCCAAGGGAACACAGCAGGACAAGGGCCAGGGGCTCTCGGGACTTCTGGAGAACCTTGACACGGTGAGGTCTGTGCAGATGCAGGCTGGTGGGTAGGAGGTTGGGTGGATGGTGGCGGAGGGAACAGCCAAGGGCCAGCAGGATAGAGGAGCCAGGGGGCTGGAACAGAGGAGGATGAACAGGGTGGGGGTCCGGTCTAGGGGAGGTGGGCCAGTGTGGGTTTCCTGAGGACAGGAGTCGATCCAGCAGATTATCCTGCACCTGAAAAGAAACATGATCAGAATGACACCACATTCCACAGGGACTCAAGCCCAGACAAGTAAAATCTGGTGCTGGTGGGCTGGGAGGGAGGGAACGATGTCCCTCCTGTGAAGGAGTCCACACCCTGTCCTCTTGCTCTAGGCTCCTCCCCCAGAGACGGGCAATTGCCCCTTGGTCTCTGCTCCCTTCCAGTGGTCAGATCAGTCATCCAAGAGAGGCTGGAAAATAGAAACGGTGTAAAAAAATAGACTTTTAAGAACATGATTTTGAGAAAGAAGAGATTTCTTTTTTTTTTTTTAAGGATTTTATTTATTTATTTCACAGTGGGAGAGAGATCACAAGGAGGCAGAGAGGCAGGCAGAGAGAGAGAGGGGGAAGCAGGCTCCCTGCCGAGCAGAGATCCCGACGTGGGCCTCGATCCCAGGACCCTGAGATCATGACCTGAGCCAAAGGCAGAGGCTTTAACCCACTGAGCCACCCAGGCGCCCGAAAGAAGAGATTTCTATAACGAAACTTCTCATTGTTGGTGAGATGTAGACAACAGAAGGGAAACTTGCTGGGTGCAGAGGTGCTGTTTTATTTATGGGACGAGTCAGTGTCTCTCTGGGGTGAGCTGCGCTCGTGGACCCTTCCCACCTCCCTCAGAGCACAGGGAGTCCGGGGCTCCTCGTGTTCTCTTACAGACCTTTGTCTGCCCCTGGAATTCTGGGGTTAAAAACAAGAGAAAGAAGAAACATAAGCAAAAGAGAGGCAAAGGGAGTGGCTCCTGAGAGAGCCCCCACCGAGGGGTTGTGGAGACTGTACATCATGGAAGCCATTCACGCTCCACAGCAGGATGACCCCATCTGGCTCCAGACACAACAGTAGGACAAATTTTTCAGAATGGTATTATGAAGCAAGAGTAAACGATGGAAAATGGGGTTAAGGGCACCTGGGTGGCTCCGTGGCTTAAGCTTCTGCCTTCGGCTCAGGTCATGATCTCAGGGTCCTGGGATTGAGGCCCGCATCGGGCTCTCTGCTCAACGGGGAGCCTGCTTCCTCCTCTCCCTGTCTCTCTGCCTACTTGTGATCTCTCTCTCTCTCTCTCTCTCTCTCTCTCTGTCAAATAAATAAATAAATAAAATTTAAAAAAAAAGAAAATGGGGTTAAAAAGTCTTCTAGAAATAACGGCTGTGCGAGAAGCAATAACATCTTAGGGAACTGGCTGCCATTCGATGGGGGTTCTACCACACAGACAAAGACAGGGGCAATGCAACACATAATTGGTATTTTTGAAGAATAAAACAGGAAGAAAAAAAACACACGTAAACACATAACAAAAGACACTTTCCTGAAGTAATGGAATACTTGAATTTACAGATCAAAACAATATGTCACCACCCAAGGGGAAAGCACAGGAAAAGACCAACACTGCACACACTCCGAAGAGACGTGCGTATTTAGGGTGTCTTACAAAGGGGTATCAGGTAGGTGTGGAGATCCAGGCTGGACTTAGATTTCCTCACAGCAACACCCAAGACAGAAACATTGCTAAACACTAGAACGGCATCTATAAAGTTCTGAAGTAAGAAGGCAAACTGTCCTTCTGGTATACAGAGAAGAGACAGACACTTCCATATGCAAAAATCCAGAAACAGCAGTACCATCCACCATTCTTGGAGCAGAAGCATCCAGCCTACAAAAAGATTAAATCAGCACAAATGGAGAAGCCAGAGTCAAAACACCAAGGATGAATGCTGGAGGTATTAATTATTAAACTACACTGAAATAACAGTAGAGACTGTGGTTGGATACCAACCAGGAGGCATGGCCAGGAGCACAAATAAAATAAAAATAATTGCATAATAGAAATATGGGTGAAGTATAATTGCGTTAATTCTTCACTTTGATGGGAGAGAGCCAATTACTACCCTATAAATTTCAAACACACACTTAAAAATACACAATGGTTGTTTTTCAACAAAGATGTCAGACCATTCAGTGGGGGAAATTGTCTTTTGCTGGTTCAACAGGATGAACATATGCAGAAGAATGAAGCTGAAGCTCACATTCACACTATACACAAATATTAACTGAAAACAGATCAAAGATCTTTTTATCAAAATTAAAACTTTTATTTTTCTAACAATACCATCAAGAGAGGGAAAAGATCTTACAAATCACATGTATCACTAATAAAGAACTTGTATCCAGAATATATGAACCCCCCACAGCTCACTAATAAAAAGATAGATCATCTTCGTTAAAACATGGCAAAGAATTTGAATAGATATTTCTCAAAAGAAGATATACAAATGGCCAAAAAACGGCCCTGGGTATTGGGCATTAGGAAAATGAAAGGCAAAACCCCGAGATGCCAGAACATACCCAGCTAATGTTCAAAGGCCAAACCTTAGCAAGAGTTGGTGCAGATGTGTGTACGCTGGGGCCCTCCTGCCTTATGGACAGGGATGTAAACGGGCAGGGCCGTGGTGTTAAGCAGTTTGACTCTTCCTCAAAATGTTAAAGGTAGAGTTACTGTATGATCTAGCAGTTCCCCTCTAAGCCAAAGGTATACCCAAGTGGAATGAAACCTTGTGTCCCCACAAATGTCCACGACAGAAGGATTCCTAACAGCTAAACAGTGGAACTTTCTCAGGGACGATGAGTGGATAAACGAAATGTGGTGCATTCATACAATGGGATGTTATTCGGCCCTAAAAAGAAATGCGGATCCATGCTACGCCATGGATGAACCTTGAAGCACGATGCTAAGTGAAGAAGCCAGTCACAGAAGACCACAGATTCTTATGATCGCACTGAGATGGAATGTCCAGAATAGGTAAATCCATGGAGATGGAAAATAATCTGTGGTCATCGGGAGCTGGGGGTTGGAAGAAGAGGAGAATGAATGGAAGGAGAGTTGATGGGGGCAGGACTTGTAAGAAAGATCTAACGTTAGATCAGGTGACATCTTCACTACTTTGTGGATGGAGTAAGACCATCTGCTCATACACAGTAAATGAGTGGTCTTATTTATTTATTTATTTTGATTTTTTAAATGACAATTTTCTTCTTTATATATATATATATGTATATATATATATATATATTTTATTTTTGGACAGAGAGATAGCCCAGGTAGGCAGAGCAGCAGGGAGAGGGAGAAGCAGCCTCTCCATTGAGCAGGGAGCCTGACGTGGGACTTGATCCCAGGACCCTGGGATCATGACATGAGCCAAAGGCAGATATTTAACCGACTTAGCCACCCAGGCGCCCCTTATCTATTTTATTATTAAAGATTATTTTTTAAGGGGCGCCTGGGTGGCTCAGTGGGTTAAGCCTCTTCCTTCGGCTCAGATCATGATCTCAGGGTCCTGGATTGAGCCCCACATCGGGCTCCCTGCTCAGCGGGGAGCCTGCTTCTCCCTCTCCCTCTGCCTGCCTCTCTGCCTATTTGTGATCTCTCTCTCTCTGTCAAATAAATAAATAAAATCTTCCAAAAAAGAAGGTTTTTTTTTTTTTATTCATTCATTTGACAGAGAGAGACACAGCGAGAGAGGGAACACAAGCAGGGGGAGTGAGAGAGGGAGAGGCAGACCCCCTGCTGAGCAGGGAGCCCAATGCGGGGCTCGATCCCAGGACCCTGGAATCATGACCTGAGCCGAAGGCAGACGCCCAGCGACTGAGCCCCCCAGGCGCCCCTAAATGAGTGGTCTTATGTCAATTATATCTCAATTACAGTTGTCAGAAAATACACAGTACGTCCAATATCCTCATGCATCTAGTAGTCCTTTTATACTAAAAAGGGCACGCATTTTTTAAACTAAACAGTCTTTTCTAAAAATATTCTTATTTAATTTTTTTCAGCGACCCAAGAGTCATTGTTTGTGCAGCACACCCGGTGCTCCCTGCAGTCCGCGCCCTCCTGAACACCCGCCCCAGGCTCGCCCATCCCCCTCCCCTCCGTCACCCTCAGCTTGCTTCTCAGAGTCCACAGTCTCTCATGGTTTGTCTCCCCTCTGATTTCCCCCAATTCACGTTTCCTTTCCTTATAAACTAAAAAAATCTTAGGAATAGGTCTTTATTTGAAATTCCTTAATTTCATTAACTGAACTTCCCCTCCACTAATTCATATCTAACAAACATGCTCTTACTACATGCCCAGCCCTAGTTGAAGCAGCCTACATGAGTCGAGGTCAATGCTTTCAGCTCCCACAGCTATGATGGACATACTATTATCATTCCTGTCCCTGTTCTACACAGCGGGTCACTGACCTGGGAGGGTTGCCTTGTCTCCCTAGGGCTGCACAGCTGCTCAGAGGCCGCACCAGGACCAGAGCACAAACCAGCTTGCCCCATGTCTGTGCTCCTACCACTACTCTGCATTTCCTCTCCAAGAAACACCACGTGGAACTCTCTTATTAAAACCCAGGTGGAGGGCGCCTGGGTGGCTCAGTGGGTTAAAGCCTCTGCTTTTGGCTCAGGTCATGATCTCAGCATCCTGGGATCGAGGCCCCCATCGAGCTCTCTGCTCAGCGGGGAGCCTGCTTCCTCCTCTCCCTGTCTCTCTGCCTGCCTCTCTGCTTACTTGTAATCTCTCTTTCTGTGTCAAATGAATAAAAAAAATCTTNCTCTCTGCCTACTTGTAATCTCTCTCTCTGTGTCAAATGAATAAAAAAAATCTTTAAAAAAATAAAAAAAAATAAAAAAATAAAAAAATAAAACCCAGGTGGATCGGAGCCGGTTTGCAGTTTATGAGCCCATTCCAACCAGCTGACACGTTTATCTTCCAGTCTGTTGATGTATCCTTCAATCTGTATATATCCATAGAGATAAGTCTAGAATAACTTTCTCCAAATATTATCTGTGGTTATTTCTGGATTCTGAGAACTGTGGAATCTTTACTTTTTCTACTGTCAGCTCTGAGTCACTTGACTGCCTTACAATAAACCTATGTCATTTTACAAAAAGAAATAAAAATCATTGTTCTTTTAAAATGGAAAGACAAATGGAAAGATGGACAGGCATATAAATAGCTAAGAGGGTGGATGAACGTTACACACGGAAGATAGATGGTAGATGGTACATACAGATGAGATGGATTATAGACAGAGATATAACAGATGGAGCGATCAATCGATAGATAGATGATAGAGAGTAGATAGATAAATAGACAGACTTACAGATATGATAGAGAGATAGAGAGAGAGATAATAGAGAAAAAGATGGATAGATGATAGATCGATAGTTAGATGATACATATAATAGATGATAGATATAATAGATAAGATAAAACAGACAATAGATATATATAATAAATAGAATATATGTGTATATATAGAGAGAGTGAGAGAGAGAGAGAGAGGGAGAGAAAGGGAGATGATAATGATGATTCAGACAGAGAGAAAAGGAAGCAAGAGGATGGGCGGGTATCCTCAGAGCTGGCCTGATTCAGAACCCGGACTGAGAATCAGGTGCTCCGGCTCTCTCCCTAATGACCCCATCCACGACCCTGCTGCCCGCTGACGCAGTGGATCACCCAGGTGCTGGGCGCTTGGAGGCCTGATGTCCGTTTTACCCCTGCCGCCTCACACCTACTCTGCAGGAATAAGACACGTCGCTTCAACGGGCTTTGGTTTGGGGACCATTAGGAACCATCGTGCGCTGGGAATTAGGCTCCCTGTCAACTCATGGGAGTCCTTCCGGCTTCAGGGAGTGGTGTGACAACCACGACTGTATGTGACAGCACGTTCTAAGTTCTTAATGTGTGTTTTTCTCCCTGGCTTTGTTTTTTAATGACTCCTTAATTAGCACTTTATTTCTGAACCACCCTGAGCACTTCATTTGCGTTGCCTCACTGATGACTTCATATTTTGCCAGCCGCTTCCCCCTCATTTCTCCTGACATTTGATGAAAGCACTTCCTTCTGGTGCTGCTCAAGCCCAGTCCCACTGGCTTCACTTTGTAAATGCACAGCCTCCTCCCAGATCCCCCGCCTCCCCGTGAACTCCTTCACTTCCTTCCTTCCTCCTCTCTGCATTCATTCAGTTTTCGTTAATTCCAGGGACACTATGGGCGGGTCATGATTCTGGAGGCTGACAATAGGAAGTACTTAGGAGTACTAAGTACTTAGTCAGAGCCCAATTCCTGGCTGTGTGCATGAAATGCTGTGAATTTGGGTCCAAATCACAGCAAAATAAGCCGTGTCCGTATTCCCACCTGCGCGGTGATGTCAGCGAGCCCGTGGATACACGATGGTTTTCCAAGATTCTCACAGTCCACTTGGTAGAGGTGTGATGAGCTAGCATGGAAGGCAAACAAACCCTCCTCCGTTCACTCTTCCCCTCATTGGCTGCTGAGTGCAGCTGGGCCGGGGGCCAGGAAGGCAGAGGTGGACGAGCACATGCCCTGCTCTCTAGGAGCTCGGAGGCCACCCAGCAGGCTGCCCAGCAACAATCGCACAGAACCAGGAGAAGAAGGGGGATTACATCCTGTTTGCCCAGAAACTAGGAATTCAACAAATAACCTACGGGGGGAGCTTTCATGACACAGGGAAGTGCGTGTGAAAGGATGGTGGTCTGGAATTGTCAGGCAGTCCGGGGATTACCAACGAAGCGTGGGGCTGATGGGAATTCGTAGGCGGACCACAAAGCTGGAGAGGGAGCAAGGCAGGTTGCCGAACCTTGATTTGGCACCAAGGATCAGCAGTGCCCCGAGGCTAAGACAAACCAGCAGGATCTCACACAAGGAACCCGTGAGGTCAGACCTCCCTGTCTCTGCTGGGGACAAATCAGGGCAGAGAGACCAGATGGAAAGTGCTGGCATTACTCCTGGTGACAGAATCAGCAAAAACTGGCCTTGGGAAAGACAGAGCCAAGGAAACAGGAGGTGGAATGTGCACGGTCAGGTGACTGCACCAGGCAGCTAACTGAGAGAGGAGGGCCCAGCAGGGTTTCCAGAACGCCCGTTTGGGGGCTCAGGTGCACGGGATCCCACAGATTGAAACAGGGAAACCAGGAAGCAGGTCAGTCCGTGGGATGTAGGCATTGGAAGATCACAGATGAGCTTTCACAGATGTCTACATGGGCCAGAGGTCAATAAGACAGATCACTGAGAAGCCGTCAATAAATTGTTTGGAGTGCAAAGCAGGCAGAGCTTGGTAACAGCTAAAGGGTCAGCAAAGCACCCCAGCAGGTGGACAAACCGGCCCCGTGTCCCGAAGGCCTCAGAGGGTGTCACAGGGCGCTGGACACCACGCAGCAGCTCTGAGGGTGTCTCTCACAGCTAGAAGGGCCCCGAGCATCAGTCATATTTAAGGGATGTCTTCCTGGAGTCTGGGTATTTTTATTAACTCTTTCTTCCCTGCAAACCAACAACGCGATGGCAAGACCTGATGTCAGAGTCTTTGCCCCCAAAACTCTCCTACTTGATACGAAGCAAACAAGATAATGCAGGAAGGGCCACACAGAAAACGTCTTAGTGATCACATCCTCCACTCCCACCCGGGTCTGCGAGCCGAGGTCTCTCCAGGGGACTTGCCCGAGACCTCCTGTAGGCACAGAGCGTCCCCGGCACCGCGGCCGCCGCCCACGCTCCGCCAGCTCCCTCGGCATCCTCACCCCGACTGCCCACATTTCATCCCACAGCTGAACTGTTATGGCAGAAATAACCATATTTGTGAAGAAGCACCGTGTTCTGCCATAAAGCCAGATAAATACGAGATTAAATTAAAAGTTGAGTGCTCGGTTTGGTCTTTAGGGCTAATTTATAGGCCTGGCCTCCCTGGCCCTTTCTGACACGCGGGCTGTGATAGATGCCTGCGTCCAAAGGTGCCCGCTCACGCCAGCCTTCTCGGGCTCAGCCGCAGACACCCTGACTTATCGCAAAGGCACGACACTGTCCCTGCGTGCAGCGGCACCGTATAACTCAGCCGTAAAGATGCCTCCCTCACGGGCCTGAGTTCAGCGTCCCCTTAGATTAGGCAGTTACAAGAAAGAGACATTTATGACTGGGGAACCCCTAGCGTTATGGCTGCTGGCAGGAGGCTTCGATCATGGGTGGCTGTCTGGGCCCTGAGAGCCAGACCACAGACTCACTGGGAGGGTCGCACCAGCCTCCCAAGGTCACAGGGTCTCTCTGTCTTTGTGACAGTAGCAGCTAGCTCTACGTCTGTCCGTCCTGCCATCTGGGTGGTCTGGGAAGGCCTTAGGAGGTGTTTGTTTCCACATTGCTGCTTTGTTTCCACACCACAAGCTTGCAGGCGGTGTACTTCCTCAATCTAAGTCCTCTAAAGCCGCTAGCAGGCATGGCTGCATCCAGGGCACTGCCCATGCAGTCCCTCAGGGATCCCCCCGCGAGGACGCAGCAGCTCGAAGACTCGGGCTTGCCAGGGCAGACGGTGATGATGGCTTCTGAACCCCAGCTGTGAGTCCAGGCTCAGCACACGTTTTAACTCGGCACGGGTGTATATGCCATATTCACACAGAGAAGGGCTTCCGACAGGAGGACAAGCGCCTAAGAGCTTTCATAAACAGAGCCACGCACGTAAACAACATGTGGCTCAGAACAGCAGATCGCCAGCATCTGAGAAACACTGCCGTGCCCCCCCACCCCCGCACGCTGCCCCCAGGGGCACCGCGGTCCTCGCTGCCGACTACCCGTGTCCGAGCTCTGCGCGGACGTGAGGGCAGTGCGGGTTTTGCCAGGGGGGCTCACCTCCCCCCGGGCCGTGTGCGGAGGCCATCCGTGTCCTCGCATCACTGCTGTCCAGGGTCAGGCGGCACAGCTACTCTCCACGCGCGTGCCCATCCCTCGGACCACCAGCCTGCCGGTGGCCCCCAGGCTGTCGCAGCTGTGAAGATCACGCACGTATGTGTTTCATGGGGGAGGTACAAGTGCACTTCTGGAAACCGTATCATAGGACGTGAAGCTACCCCGTTCCAGGGAGTGCACCTTCGGCTTCCGGATGCTGGCAGGCCTGTCCACGGGGGTTTTTGCAGCTTTGCTGCATGCTCCCAAACACTGCTCAGCATGAGCTCCTATGTTCAGGGAGGCACCGTCACCCTCATCCTCTAGTACGAGCTCCTCCCCCGCCTGGCCCTCCCTCCTGCTGCTTCCTCTCCTGCCCCGAATACGACCACCTCTAAGCTCAAACAGGGAACAGGGTGTAGACGACTCGAGAGCGCCTGAACCCAGCAGACTTTGCTCACTGTCCATCAGGGCCCTCCCTCCAGCCTCTGCTCTCTGTGTGCAAACCTGACGTTCCCAGGAGCTTGCATTCCCTGAGCCAAGGCGGGCAAGTAGACAGGACAGGACCTGGAGCTACAAAAATGCCCCGTGGATTCTGACACTCACCACGTGGATAGCTCATTTCGGTCTTGTAACAGAGCCCCCTGAATCCTATCGCCCCAGAAACAACACCTGCTGATTGGTTCCTTCCAGCCTTAAGTCGGCAGAGCTCGGCTGGGCTTCCCTGGGGTGGCTCTGCTCGCCCCGCCCGCTGGGACTGCTTGCCAGGGTGGAGGCAGATGAGCAAGAGTGGGTGGGAGGCATCCTCCAAGACCTGGGGGTCGCGGCTGCCAAAACCCCACTGCCCGAAGCAGTCTCCGGGGCCTCCGTGGGAGGAGGCGGGCCTGCCCACAGGGGAAGCCGCGGCCAAGGGAAGGGCATAGGGCATGGATTCGGGGTGGGCGGGGCAAGCTGTGGCATGGGTGGGAGGGAGACTTGGACAAGTGTGGGTCCGTGGGGGTGAGGGCAAGGGTGCAGAGGTCCAGCCCCACTGAGCCCAGCCAGTCTCATCACAGCCCACAGGGAGACGGATGAAGAAGGGCAGGAGGCGGGCAGGGCCCACGTGGGAAGCACAGAGCTGCACAGGGACCCCTGGAGCAGGGCCTCAGTGACCCAGGAGACCAGGCATGTCAGGGAAAATGGGTCTCCGCTTACACATCACATACCTTCTTAATATGCATTTCTACACTGCGTTTCATCCTGGACATCAAAGTACCCCACGCACCATGTCTCCTGCGAGGTTCAAATGGAAAATGTCAGACCACCGCTTTCTTTCACATCTCATTATGGGACGGGATGTGCAGGTTACCTGGCCCACAAGCAAACAGGCCTCCCCCTCCCTCCTGCTCCTGAAGGCGCTCGGCCCGGGGGGTGCCTTCCGGCAAATTCAAAGGCAAGCGAGGATTTCAGCAAAATGTTGATGGAGCTCCGGGAACCTGCCCATCAGTGTCAACTCGTCAGGACTTGAGAGGCAACCTGGGCAGGTGGTGCACCTTCCACGGATTCCTGAGGAGGGTGGCATGTCCTGCTGTGTCCTTAGGCCTGGGGCCAACACTCAAGGTCAGGCAAGTGCCACGCAGAACTTGGCTGGGCCACCCTCCCTTCTGTAGGAGGACAAGGGAGGTGGAGGGGCTACTCGTCCACCTCCGGTTACCTGTGTCTATTGGAGATAAAAGGCTTCCTTTCAGATCAAATACCCTTCAATCGCTTCTCGGCCTTTTGGCTAAGATCAAGTGTAGTATCAGATCAAATACCCTTCAGGTCTGGCTTGATCAATCCCCTTACACAGACAAACCAGTGGTGGCCTGGGAAGGCCATGTGCAGGTGGAAACACAGCTGGGTCAGAGCCAGAGGTGTGTGTCCATCCTCACAGGGGCTTCTCCTACCCTGCTGCTGGACCCCAGAGGGCCTTGTGAATCCTCTCTGCTCACCTCACCAGCACGTGGATGTTTGGATGCCACAGGACCCTTGGCTCTGCTTCTAATTTGTCCTGCAGGATCCAGAGGAGCAGGGCTGACCCCACAAGGGTGGGCAGTTAGAGCTTCACTGACAGTGACCCAGTGGGCAACACGCAGATGTTGGATTCTTCAGGTGATGTCCTGCAAGAGGGACAGGCTGGTTGGAGGAAGGGGACCAGGAGTTGGGTTTGGGGCATTTCAGCCCAAAAAGCCTCACTAGGTGATGGGCATCAGCCACCAGGTGTTGTCCCAGAATTTAAATAACAATCAGCCCAGAGAGCACACAGCATCTTCTTAAAGGTCATTCTATTATCATTATTATTATCACTATCATTATCATTATTATTTAAATTCAATTTAGTTAACATATAATGTGTTATTCATTTCAGAGGTAGAATTCAGTGATTCATCAGTTGCATACAACACTGCCCATTGCATGATGTACCCTCCTTTACGCCCATCCCCCAGTTACCCCATCCCCCGCCCCCTCTCCTCCAGCAACCCTCAGTTTCTTCCCTAGAGTTCAGCATCTCTTACTATTAAGTAGGAGTGAATTGGTGTGTCCATCCTGGGACAAACACCTGCAAAACAAAGGGAAAGAGATCATTTCTTCAAAGGAAGGGGCCAGGATTATACTTTTGAAAAAAATCTACTGAAAGAAAGAAAAAGATGAAAATGTAGATCATGTTTCCATGGCAAATAGCCAAGAGATAAGGACACAGTGATGTAGGCATGAAGAGGACTAGAGAGGAAGGGCAGGCATGGAGGGTCTGGTAGGCTTTTCAGAGTCCCCCACACTTGGCCCTTCCGTCCTCCATGCTTCCCCTACACCTGTGTGATGTCTGCCAGCACTGCCTCTGGTGTCACAAGGTAAGAGAGATGAGCGTGTCCCAAAGAGGAAGCCAACCTGCCTGGAGAAACCAGGGTTGGAACACACACTAGTGCGTGGCTGGGACAGGCTTGGGGACCTTTTAAAACAAACACGGTGGAAACAAACAAATACACCATGTGTACTAAAGATTCTTGCAGCTGTAAGGTGAAAGATGTGGGGGGGAATCTGTGCTCCTGGAGCGGGGAAGAGCCTCTACTTAACTTCCGACTTTATTAAGCTTAAAAATGATGAAAAATTAAGGATCACCATTAAAAAAACTTTAAATAGAATGTATAACTTTTAAATCATAACCACAAAAAGGAGGGAAATAAAAACAATTCAAGAAAACCAACATCAGGAAAAGAAAAGAAAATAATCAAACAGAAACCATAGTAAACACATAGCACAGATTTGAAAGGAAAAAAATGAATCCCAATAATTCAAAAATTTAAATTCATGCAAAAACACTGAACTCCCTAGTTAAAATAGAAGTTCCTACATTTAAAAATATACCCCAAAACAGGCCTCTACTGGGTGCTGGTCTCAAGCACCTGAAAGTCTGACAGTGTGGGGAGGAAATAATGTATGCCAGGCCCAAAATGTAAAATAAAGCTCAGAATAAGCAACACTAAGTGTATTAGTATCATATAAAACAGACCTTAAGCCAAAAATTATCATCACAAACAAAGAGGACTACTTTACGGTTGAAGGGCCGATGCATGGTGATGAGAGAACAGTCCCGAATCGATGTACACCCGGTAATAATAAATCCTGACACAGAGCCTGCAGGTCTGCGTGGAGTTATAGAAAATCCTGAAACACACCCACCCACCAGGGTGGATTGTAACACATCGACTAAGCAGTAGACCAAGCAGATTGAAAAGTTGTAAAGGCACAGAACTGGAGTCGGCCCCCCACTTGTCTTTGTAAATAAAGGTTTATTAGCACACAGTCATGCTCACTTATGTGTTGTTGCCGTGACTGATTTCAAGCTACAAAGAAAGAGTGACACATGTCTTTGTACAAGAGTGACATGTGCCTTTGTAACAGAGTCTTTACGGCCCTTGAAGCTGAAAATATTCACTGTCTGGCCCTTTGCAGATCAAGTTTGCCAACTACCTGACACAGAAGATTCCAAGAGCGTGATGAGTGCACTCGATCAAACAAGCGTAAGTAGGACGATACCCACCACGGTGAGTAAAATACCCTCTTCTCGAGAACACGACCAACAATTACAAAACCTGACCATTTTCCAAGTCACAAAGAAGTCTCAAGACCACTCAAAAATCAATATCCTGCAAATCATGTTCTCTGACTGCAATTCGATAAAAATGCATTTCTAAATGATTTGTGAGTGAAAGGAGAGCATATTTGAAACTAAGACGTAATGAAAATGCTTCTTATCAAAACTTGTGAGGTGCTGTTCAAGCAGCACTTGAAAGGAAATGTCTACCTTCCAGTGACTGCTTGATAAGGGGAAAATGTAAAAATTAATGATGGAAATGTCCTACTCCAAAAAATTAGAGAAAGAAGAAGATAAATACAAAGAAGGTAGAAGGGGAAAATAATTTTACTGAGTACGTAGACGTGAGTGGGAAACGGGCCCAGGGTGTTCCTCGGGCTCTGGGAGCAGACAGGTGTGGCCTCTTCAGACCCAGGGCCCTGCATCCCTGGAGGGGAAAAAGGCGCTGTGGAATATGCTGACCTTTAGGCATAACGAGGGCCCAATTTCTGTCACTTTACTTCAGCCAGGACTCTAAATTTGAGACCCAGCTGAATTCTGCATGCCCCACAAAACCCTACTGTTGAGGACTGGATTTTGTCTCCCCCCAAAGATATGTTGAAGTCTTAATTCCAAATACTGTTGAACGTGACCTTTCGGGGAATAGGGTCTTTATAGAGGAAATCAAATTAAAATGAAGTCATTAGGTTGGGCTCTAATCTAGTAGGACTGTCCTTATAAAAGGGGGCGCTCGAGGGGCAGAGACAGGCACCCAGAGGGATTAAAACTGTGGGGCATGCAGGATGGGAGCCTTGCCCCTGTGCCGAGGAGGGTCCCAGGCTGCCAGCCACAGCAGATGATGGAAGAGGGATGAAGGACACTGTCCCTGTAGGTTTCAGAGTGACCGAGCCCTGCCAACACCTTGATTTTGGATTTCGAGCCTCCAGAACCTTTTGTTGGTCTAACCCCCTCAGTGATGGCAAACTATATATCTACTACCCTCAGCTTATTATCGCCAGGTCTGAGAGTGTGGAGTTGGCTTGTCTCCCTCAACGAGGCTCCTCCAATATGCTGTCTTGGACAATCATTAGGGCCTCACCTGGAAGACAAGGTCATCACACACACACCTCTCCGCTCTGTTGTATTTCCATCTGAAGAGCTCACCATGTGAATATGATGCACATTTTGCTTAAGCAGTCGTGTCCTCTGCTGGGAGGTAAGACCCACAAGGGCAAGGATGATCTACCCCAACCCTACCTGATTCCTACTGTCTCAAACAGCATCTGCACCCTGGGGGAGTTCCATAAATGCCTGTTGAGTGAATAATAAAAATGAATGGGCAGATACATATTTTAAACCCCCTTTTCTGAAGTTAGAATACAATAATCATAGTCATATGGCACAGTAAATGTCCAAAATTAGCTAAGAGATCTTATGATGAAAAATAATGAGAAAACACTTCATATAACAGATTCTTGCTACAAAGTCATTGTCATTATTAAAAACATGAAATAGCATAAAAAATAGACACATAGAGAGATGAGTGTTTCAGAAATAGAACACAGTATATTGAAGAATTTAGTATAAAGCCAAGTAAGACTTTTAACTCACTGTGAAAATGATGGTTTATCATCTCGATAGAAGAAAATAAAGCTGGGCTCTCACTCCACAGTGCACACAAAAATAAATTAAAATGGAAAAAATAAATTCTTTGAATAAAATTTTGGAACGTACATGTATACATCTTCAGAGTTACGGATACATTCATAAATTAATTTTAGGCAATGCCTCCCCCCCAAAAAACAGAAACAGCGATACGAACGAAGAGAGTCCCCCACTGCAGGCAGAAACAGGAAGAGAGTGGACCCCTTTGTTTGTTGTGCGGGAAGCGGACGGAAGGGTGGAGGTGCCCCGTCTCTCCACGCTCCCTTCTTCCACACCCTGCCCAGAGATAAGGTATTCTTGCAGGCATGGAACTCTCTCCCTCAGAGTGCAGAAGGCTTGGCAGCTAATGTCGCCTCCTCCCCAGTAGCCTTGTGTCCTGGGACAGCATGTACAGGAGCTGAATACAGGTATCCCCCACTTTTGGAGAATTCATGCCCTGAATTAGCTTTGCAGCATCCCCCATCAGTGAGGGGCCCCACCCAGTCCCTTCCCTGGGACCCCCTCGGCATCCAGCCACCACAGCCCTGAATTGAGTCTGCGAGCATCTGTGCTTTATCTCATGTTATTTTGTGTATCTGCTGGTGTCCTAGGGTATCAGAAAATCCACAAGAGGTGATTTTTGGGGTCTGGGAACACTCAAACATTTTTCCAAATAAATGAATGGTAATTGATTCTTTGGTTTATGCCATTTTGGCTTGCAGAAATTTTCCTAGGAATGCTCTACTTTCAGATAGCAGGTAACAGGTACAGATGAATACCAGGGAGAAGAAGCAGCTGCTCAGCCCACCTGGTTCTCTCTTATGCTTTTAGGATTTCTGTTCCCATTTGCTCCTGGCCAACTGGTATGCTCAGAACTTGGTCCTAGAGAGCATGATCGGGTCAAGAGGTCCCAATGACAGCGAGATCTGCAGGCAGGCCTCTACCGTTTTCCATGCCCAGGAGAAGCACCGTGCCCCCCCCCCACTCCTTCTCCACCACGACCATTACCCCAGGCTCAGTGGACCCAACTTCCAGTGGCTTCTCTGGAAGTATAAAGATGTATTTATAATCAGCTCAATTCCTCTTCCTTTTTAGGAAGGAAACATTGACAATTCTACACATCAATATCTTTTCCTTTCTGGGTTGTGCTGCTCAGCATCAAATTATCTCAGTTTTGTGACATGTACTTTGATAAAGGACACTTACCACCCAGTCCCCAAGCACATCGATATGACCTTAGCTTTGAGCTTCTGATGGAAGAAGGCCAGGAATGTTCTGTAGAATAAATTTACCATGTATCTCCTTACTGTTCTCATCCTCCAGGGAGCTATCTATCCATGACCAGAAATTTTTAATTATATTAAAATGATTAAATGGGATGTTTCTTAATGTCTCTCTAATTTTTTTTTTCTTTTCATGTTCAAGTCCCCTAAAATAATTTCAGGAAACAAACGTCTCCATAATAAAGAAAATTATTATAGATAATGCAATGCAAATCTCACAAACCACCTTCCAGATTTAAGTGATGCTCCCATTTTTTCATTGTTACTTCATATCGGGGAAGAGGGTCCCCCCAAATACAGCTTTTCATCTTTACCTTTCCTGCTATTCAAGTTAGGAAGAGGCTTGGGATTCAGATGTTGGGACCAAAATGGCAGCTTTCCTGAGGGTAAAATCAGGACTGGGGGAGACCACTAGTGTAGGTGACCATGTGCCCAGGGCTATGCTGTCACCTGGATCAATTATAGGATTTTCAAACAATGGACTATCACTTGGCCATAAAAAATAATGAGGTACTGGTACCTGTTAAAACATGGATGAATCTTGAACACATTACACTAAGCGAAAGAAGTCATTCACAAAAGGCCATATATCATTTGATCCCATGTATATGAAAAGTCCAGAATATGCAAACTTATACAGACAGACAGGCAGTGGTTGCCAGGGGCTGGGGCGACGGGGCAGAGTGACAGGTAATATACAAGCTTTCTGTTTGAGGTCATGAAAATGCTCTAATGTAGAAAGTATGGATGGTTACACAACTTTGAACATACTAAAGTTTATATACTTTGAAACTGAATTTTTATATTTATTTATTTTTATTTATTTATTTATTTATTTATTTATTTATTTAATTTTGTAGCTACACAAATCACATTTCCATGAAGTCGTTATAAAAAGATCTGTGGCTAAATTATTCAAGGCAGCTCATGTGCCTTCAGGAGCACGACTGTAAATACACAGAACAGTTAAAAGATTCTCCATGAAAACATACGGACATGTCAGGCTGATTGATGCTGGAATAGACGATATGACCAGGCTTCTGGCAATGGTGAACTAGCTTATACTGGACTAATGTTTGCATCTGTAAAATTATAAACTTGGAATCTATTATAAAGGCGAGTATCTAGATAATTATAAACACAACTGTTTAAGACTGAAGAGTGTAACCAAAAGCCAGTAGAAGTTGGACACATTCAGTGTCAGACAAGAAGGAAAAGCACAAGGTGATATCCACATTCAAGGATGGACATGAAAGACGTTTTTTATTTTCATAAATTTTTTAGAGAAATTAACTTTTAAAGCAAACATAATCATCCGTTTTGATGTTTAGACCATATATACAAGAAAATCTATAACCACAAGAGGACAATAGGCAGGTAAATGTGAGGCTCCTTCATGCTCTTAATTCAAGATGATCCCTGATAGTGTAACAATGAATATAGCAATCTCCAGTACAACCCTAAAAGGAGGGGGCAGGGGAAGAGGTCTGTCGAGGAGATAGAATGGAATGCTAAAAAAATACTTGACTAAACCAAAATAAAACAGGAAAGAACGAGCCAGAGGAAGCATAGAAGAGAGAGCATGATGGAGACAGAACACAAACACAACTACATTACCTTAAATGTAAATGGATCGAACACTGCAATCACAGATCACTGTTGCCACGGTAGATAAAACCTGAAGCCCCGTCTCTACGCTCTCCATGGAGGGACATTCTAGTTAGAAAGACACGGGGTAAAAGTAAAGGGCGGAGGAAGGGGTGACATGCTGCCCATAAGCAAGAGACACTTGTGTGGCTACACGGATATCAGACACCACAGACTTCAAAGAGATGAAGAAGCTCGTTTCATAGTGAAAACTGGAAAAATTCATCAAGGCATTAATAAAACACAAACCAAAACCTAAGGTGCTGCATCTAATGATAGAGTTTCAAAATAAATGAAGCAAAAATTGACAGGTTGAAAGGGAGAAAGAGAGAACTGCAAATAATGGTTACCCATGTCTCAGCAACTGATAGAAGAATAAGACAAAAACAAATGACAACTAGATATCTGAATAACTAACCACCCCGACTACTTGATGCTTACAGAGCACACACCCAGCAGAACTTTCTTCCAAGTGCACGTGGCACATTCACCAGGATAAGCCTAGGCAGGGCTATAAAAGTCAGAGTCAGAGTAAACGTCAATAAAAGCAAATCATACGCAGTATTTATCTCATGAAACAATTCGGTTTTAATTCAAAAGTCTGTAATGATAAGAGAGCTAGAAAAATTAGCAAGTGATTGAGATGAAAACACCCCTAACTGATCTCTATGTTGAAAGTAATCCCAAACAAAATCTCAGGATTTTTTTTCAACAGGAATGGACAGATTAAAAACAGAATATATGTAAAAGTATAAAGATCTAGTATAACCAGTGCAATTTTGAAAAATAACAGATTTGGAGGATTTATTTCAAAATGTAATAAAAAGCTACAATAATCAAGATAATGTGACACAGTCTCAAGTAAAGACCAATGGATCAATGGAACAGAACAGAGACCAGACATAGACACACATGTATTCTGTCAACTGGATCTTGGCAAAAGTGTTGTAAATTTTCGTATTAATCAATCTAACATAACTTAGAATTAATTTTGGTGTTTACAGAGAAATATCTCAGAGCACCTAGTGGCAAATCCAACCTTTTCACAATAGTGTATGCATTTAATTTTCATGTATTATTTTTTCTAATCAAATAAATAAATCTTGGTACTTGAAATTTAAAGGGTGACAATGACACTACTAGCATCACGTGTGCTGGTGAAGCAGAGCCCTGCTGGGGTTTCATTTTAGGCCCTCTACTCCTGCCACAGCCCCTGTGGGTTGGCAGGGGTGGGATGGAGAGTACTCTGCTCCATGCAGCCTTTCGAGGATCCAGGCCTTGATCTTGGGGTTGGGCCTAAAAACAGCATGAGTACCTTTGCCTTCATTCCATTGGTCACAACCCAGCTACATGGTCCCTGATCCCAGGAAACGCTGGCCGTGCAGGCTGACCGTGGGACAGGGGGAAACGAAAGGGCACGGTGGGCACTTGTCCCACGCTGACACCGGACGCCGAGCTCTTGTCCTGGGCCAGGCTCTGTTGGTGAGCTGATTCACGTCGTCCCCACGGGAGCTGTCTGAAGTGGAACCATCATCATCATTCCATAGGCACGTAAATTCCAGCAAAGATGCAGCCAGGATGGAACAATGGGATGGTGAGGGTGAGGTGGATTTTGGGCACGTTCAGCAGAACCTGGTGATGAATTGGGTTGGGAAGGGAGGGGCCAGCAAGGAAGAAGGTCCCGGAAAGTTTCCTAAGCTTTAAATCTGGAGGTCTGGGTTGGTGGTGGTCCCCACCAGTGGAGATGGGCCCACATGCGGAAGCTGGTGGAGAGCACTCTGGAGATTGGGAGGATGGGCTGTTTGCGAAGCTCCCCAATTCTCGCTCTTCCCCTTGCAGTAGGGAACGGTAGGGAGCCAGCCCACCTGGTCTCCAGTCCCTGCTCTGCTCCTAGCCGCTGGGGACTGTGCCTGGCCGTGTTGCATGGCCACATTGCATGGCCACGCCCGCTCCCCTTCAGTAAATAGGGCCACCTCGTGTTGGTGCTGGGACTCAGTGACTTGGCCAGCGTGGCCTGAACTGTGCCTGGCACGTAGGCAGTGGTGGATGCTGTGTTACAATACACACAGTCCGCCTCTTGTACCGTGTGGCACCGACCAGCCTTTCATGCCAGGCTTCTGTGCCTTTCCCTCCAGGCCCCTCTCTCCTCTTCCCACCACCCCTTCCAAGTCATTTCCCAGCTTTCTGCAATGACACACCAAAGCCGCAGGTTTTCTAGCACTTCCTGGCCGGCCGCTCCCACTCCGGCCTTTCCCGGGAGCTCCCGAAGCGCCCCGACCCTGGATCTCCATGGTCCATTAGGGCGAGAAGCCTGGGCTACAGTAGGGGAAGGAGGGAGAGATGAGGAGGTCTCTCGGGGTTTCTGTGCTGTCCTCGCATCCCAGCGTGGCTGCCAGCTTCGTGGTCCTCGCGCCAGCCGGGTACAAGCCAGCGGGGGGGGGATCACCAGGTTGCTGTCCTGAGGCCGTGGGGGCGCGGGGAGCAATTCCAAATGTCCCCTAGCACAGCTGGCTCGCTTATTCATAAGAATGAGATAAATCCTCTGGGATGGGACACGTTGTCCTGACAGACAGATGTGAAATTCATTTGGACGTAAAAGTAACTAGACAGTAGCTCTTTCCTCCTTGAATCTTTCTCATGCGGTAGGAAATAAAATTGTTATGTGTTATAATAAAGATTGTATTTTTGTATCTGTGGCTTTTATGAAGTGATAACGTGGTCGTGGGTGATTTCTCTCAGAAAATCAAAAGATAAATCATGGAAAATACATCTAGCAGCTCTTAAAACAGACCTTAGATTAAAACTCTGTTAGATTATGAAGTGGAGGTTTTAGGTCCTGCTTCACTTTCACCATCCATTTATTGGTACTTTGTCTTGTTAAAGGAGGGTGTGAGGAAAGAGACCAAGCGAGACCAGGAAGCTCTGCCCTCTGTGAGGACGGCCCTCACCCTTGGTGCTGGGACAGCTCTTTTGGATTCTTGGAGGAGACAGGGGGCTGCGAGCAGGACCCTCCTCGGAGAAGGCAGACCGATTCCTCAGCCCGGGCTGCCAACCATGATAACAGCCACGATGGCCCCAGGCGCCGGGAAGAAACTCTCGGAGCTCCTGACTTGTGTCCGCAAGCGCCGAGGTCAGACACACTCCTGATGGGTCGCTGCCACCACTCTCCTGTTCTCAGGAGACTTCCACCCGAGCCATCCAAGAACAAAGGTCAGCTCCCCCGACCATTTCCCACAACAGGAGGCCCACAGGCACTGGCCAGCCTCTGAAGTCCTCAGTAGACCGCCTCCCGTGGCCTCTTCTGACCTACCTCTCATGGACCTCAGTGCCAGCAAGCCGGCTCTGCATAACGGTGGGAGAGAGCGCTGTGGTCATTCCAAGTGCCAACAAGACGAACGGGACTGCCGTGCCAAGCCAGAGTGGCATCGCAGGCACAACGTCCCGCACAGAACGTACAAGCCATGGGCTCAGGGAGGACCGGGCCGGGGCTCCCTCCATGTCTGTTCGGCTCCTTACCCTCCAGGTGCTCATGGCAGGTCTTTAAGGGAGGGTTATTAAGTAACAACTTTTAGGAGAATAATGTAGTGAGAAGCTGTCGGTTCCTTACACACGCACACACATACACTTACACATGCACATGCACACTCATGCTTTCACACGCACGCACGCAGACAACAGCCAACCAGACAAACACAAAATGCCAAGGAATCGCACCGAGAAATAATGTCACTTGGTTTGGTTCGTTACAACCATGTACATGGGAATTAGGGGAGAACATACTCAGTCCTTCAAACTAAGGGCACTGCAGCCCTTCGAATGAAGAGAGACACGTGGTTACGGCTTGGCAATTCTCAGTCCGAAACCAGTTGTGAAAAGATGTATGTGCATGTTGAGGCTTTGCTGGGTCAGTACTTCCTGACTGTAGACCCCACCAGCCCTCAGCTGGCAGCCCACAGCTTGGGCGTGGGAAAGACCAGGCATGCGTGGCCATGGGCTCCAGGTAGAGCCATGGAGGGTGTGAGGAGGGAGATGGAGACGGACCAGGAAGCTTGGCCTCCAGGTCAACCCCAGATAGCAGCACGATGCATTTTTCTCCAAATTGTTTTTTGTTTTTTTGTTCCTTCTTCGTGGAAAGAACAGAGAATTTGGTGGAAGACCTTGGCTGGAGCCCTCATCATGGGATCTGAAAGGGAGGCGTGCTTGATTGGAAGGAGCCTGTGTTGACTTATTTGATCCTCAATAATCCCTTGTGAATGGGTGTCCCTATTATCCCTCCTGCACGGTGGGGAGACTGGGTTCCATTGCTGGCTCACATGGTCCCTACACCTGTGGGCGTCCCTTGGAGCCTTCTGAGCTCCTCCCACCCTGACCCTGAAATCACCCCTGTGACTCACACATCCAGTGGAGGTCAGCAAACATGATGGAAGCAAAGGCTGGAAGGGGCGAGCTTCCTGTTCTCTCTCAGAGTCCTGTCTCTGCCAAGAGCCAGGCCACTGAAGCTCTTGGGTGGGGTGAGAGGCACACAGGGTGGAGCCGTGTGGTCCGGCTGAGACCATCCTGGAACACCCAGCCACCAGCCAGGCCACAGGATGATCAGAGCTTCAGCTGCACCATCAGCTCAAACAGGCCCAGAGTAGCAGAACGGTGTGACCAACACGGTCAACCTGAGAAACACCAGACGTGGTTTCCTTAAGACAATGTTTCTTAATCTCTGCCCTTCTACTGGACAATTCCCAGTAATGAATGGCTGCCCTGTGCACTGTAGGAAGCTTAACAGCGTTCCTGACTTCACCCAGCAGATGCCAATAGTGCCCAACCCAAGTCATGACAATAAAAAGCATCTCTGGACATTTCCTAACGGTCTTGTTGAGGGCAAACAGCCCTGACTGAGCGCCACTGGGTCTGGGGGTGGCGTGCTAGACGGTGCTAACGTGACCATTGGGAACTCCTCCAGGGAACGCAGAGGGGACAGCTCCTTTGTAAGACCACCCAGCTGGAACTATGGACTGAGTGACACCCGGAGACCGCTGCGGCACCTGCATGTCCCCAGCCCTGCAGACCGCCCTGTGGATGTTGCTGCCTTCGCTGGGGGAACAGCTTGAGCGTCATCACATGGGCGTTCCCAACCCTGGACCCCCCCAGCTCCAGCCGAGCCCAACCCATCCCACTCTCTTCTGATGTCATCTGCTTCTCCCCATGTCCCTAACCCTGTACTCGTGGGACCCCTTAGGTCGGTCATCTGTGCTAGCCCTCAGGAGCCCTCGGGGCCAGACAGAGGTGGAGACCTGAGGCCTGGCCTTGCTGGCAATGTGCAGGACCCCGACTTCCCTCCAGCTCTCTGCCTGCTTTCCTCTCTCAGACACGACAGAAGCACCGTGGTCGCTGTTCTCCCTCTTAAGGAAGAATGGCACCAGGTTGAGCAATTTCCCTGATTTTCCCAGGGTTTCTCACCACCATTGGCTCTCACGTTGAGCCCATTATCATCAGAGTGATGCGCGTCCAGGGAGCGTGACTGCCTGGCGGCTCCAGCTGCACCCACGTCAGCTGACTTTCGGCCTGAATGCCTGGCATTTGGGAGGTCTGGGGGACACGGTTCTGCTTGCTGGGCCCCCTTCCACTCTCTCCAGCAGCCTCAAAATCAAGGCAGCCATGTGTCTGGGGATGCAAAGGCTTTGAGGGTTGGTAGGCCGAATGAGGCTTCCTTCCCAGCCCCTTGAGCACGGGACAGCTCCCGGTGGGCCCTGCACTGAGCAGCGTGCGGCAGCCCCCGTTCTCCCCCGCCAGGTCCTGCAGGACAGCGCCCACCACAAGCTCCCGTCACTGAGCAGAACTGGGGGCCTGCATGTCAGTGGACATCCCCTGTGCTCATGTGTTGGCACCTTGCACCTGGGGTGGGTGAAGTTACTATGGGATCAGATCAATGAACCCATGGGGTTTGTTATGATTCCCACTGCATGTGTGAGAAAATGGGGATCCTTCCCAGGAGCACGCAGAACTGGCTCTCACTGGCTCAGGAGAGAAGCTTGTTAATTCTTCAGCAATATTGTGAGGCAGGTGTTTAAATGTAGGTAAAGTGGGTCCAGCTGTGGACCATTCTCCCCAGTAGACACGTCCCCACCGAAGCTCTTGGTCTGAGTGCACTTGGTTGGAAGAGGAGTCTTGTCAGCTAGGGCTCCTGAGATGAGCTCATTCTGCACTCAAGAGGGCCCTAAACCCATTGACAGGTGTCCATATGAGAGACAGACAGAGACACACAAGGGGAGGAGGTCACGGCAAGACAGGCAGAGAATGGATGATGTGGCCACAAGACGAAAGTGGCTGGAGCTCCCAGGAGCTGGCAGAGACAGGAGGAAGCCTCCCCTGGAGCCTCAGAGGGCGTGCGTCCCTGCCCACACCTTGATTCCAGACCTCAGGCTCCAAACTGCAGGAGAATAAATTTCTGTTTCTCTGAGCCCCTGGTTTGTAACCATTTATTATGGCATCCCCAGGAAACCAATGCAATAGACATTATTAAAAATCATACTATGTAAATTTACAATTAAATATATTAAAAAAGGACAACCACACTTAAAACGCAGCACTCTTCATTGCTTTCCTCCATCTTACTAGTATTTTTGCTCTTGGGGTCTTATTTACACCTGTTTATCCTGCACAGTGGAAATGCCAGTCAGTGGCGCGATACTGTGCTTCTCTGCTGAGCTCCACACTCGGCAAGGTCACGTCTTTAGCCTGAAATCGGCCAGGGTGGAAGTATTGACAGCGTGGAAATTGGCAGCTGCAACAGAGCCATGTCTGATGTGCTGTTGGTCGTCCGCAGGTGAAGCGGTGGAGAAACCGTGCATCACGTGGATTGAACGGATGGCTTGTGGCAGCGTGGCAATCATCGTGCTCTACTTTGTAGAGCACCCAGCAATGAAGAAGGGGTCATCAAGTGCTTGGACACACGACCCCATTCAGGAAGGAGGTGCTTGAGCCATTGCCCAACATGGAGCTTCCAGCATGTTCTTTTTTGATCCACGTTTAGCTTATGTGTTGCTCATTAATGTGAGCAAAAGTATCAAAAGTATCAGGATTCTTGGAGCTCTACACACTCATTCATCAACTGCAACTGTAGGTCAGCTGCATACCCAAGACTTCAGCAAAAATCAGTGAGAGCATTCCATGAGAACCAATTGGCTGTGCGGAATTTTAATAAAGGATTTTGTGTTGTTTATTATTATTTGCAAATCGTGTGCTATACATTCTTTAACCTGGTAAAATTTAATAAAAAGATGCCCTGAAGGTTAAGATACCTGGACCAGGATCTAGCCCACTTTAAAGGGAGGGTTAGTTGCCTGAAATCCCTTGGGAGTAAGTAGAAAAAGCAATTTCAAAACTTCAAGAGATTGAGATACAGGAATGGTTTTATCAATCCATCCCACCTGGCATTCCCACTAAGTCCCCTTGATGGCCTGGGCATCGCTCTCTTCGCCATAGAATGAAAATAAATTGGAAAGTGAAGCAGGGGGATCTTTAGAAGACAGGAGAGTTCCCCCTAAGACCGCTTGTGGAACTCCAGGAGGGACCTCTGTTCTTCTGCCGAGTCCCCCATTCCACCCTGGCCACTTGCCCCTCCAACCTCACGGTCACTGCTACTCCACGGATTACATGACTTTCTCATTCCAAGAAATTGTGAGCAAACGGATCCTCAAGCATTGTCTTAAAACCTCATGAGAATTAGCGCAATGCTTCGAGGAACCAGCACCACATGGAGGCAAAAGTAAGGTGGGAAGTTAAAATAAATAAAGTTGCTTTCGCCTGTCACGCACTTGGGGGGTAGGAGCATCATCCCAGAGGGGCTCCAAGGACCCCTTCTGCTGGCTCCGACACAGCTCGTTGGGAGAGGCAAGGGAGGCCTGGTGCCAGAGGATGGCAGTGCCCCCCTAACAGGCGGACAGTCCGGGCCTGGTCTGTGGGGAAGGGCAGGGGCAGAATGCCAGGACCAGACAGCTCTCTGCGCCCCATCTAAGTGAGCCATTTGCTGTGGGCTCCTCCACACAGGGTGACCAAATGCACAGTATGCCTGGACCAGGCTGATTCCTGCCCATTGTCCAGGTGCGATCCGCAGGGTCTCTTTCTGTCTTAAATATGTTTGGATTTGAAGGATAAACGTTTTCTTCATGATTCATCTTGATGCCCCTGCGACTTTCTCATGATGGTCCTCCTATTCAGGCTTCTCCTTCCTCCGTTTTACTCCTGCTTACTCGTGTCCATCCTCTTGACTTAATTAATGATAATATTTCATTTAATAAGTCCACCTAGACAAGTCCCAACTACACCCCTTCTGAATTCCCGTAGTCCCCCAAATATGCAGATCACAATGAACGTTGTGTTGGTGGCCTGCTTGTGTGTCGTCCCCTGAACTGGGGTTCTGAATACCTGGGGCTAGCTCTTGTGTCATCTGAGCACATGACATGAGGCCAACTGGGTGCCTTGAAGAGTTTTGTTGAAATTATAAGAACAAAGCACTATGTAGTGCTTAAAAGCAAGGTGTCTCTAGGATCCAAATGAATTCCAAAGAGGTATAAATCAAAGTAACAGGACTTCAGGTGCACGAGGAACCTCAAAGGACTTGGGAGCGATAATAGCTTTTTATCTAAATGAAACATAGCTGGTTTGAGGAGACTTTGCTTCCAGAGAGGAGACGGCGGACAAATTTGTCTCTAATTTTGGTTCCCGAAAAATAAATTAAGGCAATTATTACCTCAGGATTGCTATTCACTATCCACCCATCTTCTTTAAATTCCACATTAATACTGCCTGCACTGAAGACAATTAAAAAGTCAGTATAGACAGTATGCTTTTTTTTTTTATTCATTGGGATTATGTTGGATGCGTGTAACCTGAGATCAGAGTTCAAATCTCCTTGAAGGAGCAGGCAGTCTACACCCACCTTACTAAGACGACATGCCCTGGGGATAGATGAGGACTCTTCCTATCTTAAACCAAAAGCCCAGCATGGTCCCAGCCCAGACAGAAGCCCCTGACACCCTTCCTATGGCTGAGCAGCAGGGCGAGGAAGCCCAAGGGGAAAGCAGGTGTGAGCATGCATCTCATCAGCTGGGAGTCCCCATCTTCAGGAGCCACCCTTGTCTGGTGACTCCCCTCGTGCACACAGTGCGTCAACAGACGTTTATCGAGTGCCTATTAGTCACTCAGCTTAATTCCGCAAATTACCCTGCATTCTTGTAAACAGCAGACCTCTAAACAGCAACTGTGGAAGCCAGAAAAATTGGGTAATAATATCTTCAAAGTGCTAAGAAAAAATCGCGGTTAGCCTGTAATTCTGTGACCAGGAAAAGTACAAGGGGGAAATCAAAAGCTTTCAGAAGAAAAACGTCAACCCATCCTCACCAAAAGAACTCCCAAAAGATGTGCTTTCTAAAGAAGGAAAATGATCCCAGAATAAAAATAGGAGCCACAGAAAGAAATGCTGATCACACTGGTGCAATAGAGATGAATAAGAACAAATAACAATGTGAGATCTGTGAGATTTAATAACAATATATCATTTACGAGATTTTAAAATATTAATACAAGACCTACTCGATTGGAAAAAAGAATAACTTTTAGACTGGGATGTAGTTAGAGCTAGCAAATGCCTTTGTTATTCAGAAAGAGTCAAGATATTAATTACCTTAAACATTTAGACAAGGCAGAATTTTAAGTGTAAATTCAAACAGTGTAAATGAGAAATCATGGAAGGAGGAAAACTAAACCCATCTAAGAGAAAATCAGACAAGAGAGAAACAAAGAAACAAAAAATTCGTTAAATAGGAAACACAAAATAAGATGGCAGTAATGCATCTCTGCATATCAGTTACCCCAACAAATGTAAACGGAGAAAATTGAAGTGTAGAATATGAACGTTACTAAAATGTATGACAAACGATAGGATGACATGCTTTAAACTAGATACATGATGGAAACAAAGGAAACAGAAGTGATTGAGGTGAACAAACAGCACATTCCCAGCAAATACCTCCTGAAGGAAGTCAGGCAGCTGAACATGAAAACACACAATGGGACAGCAATATAAGGTACGTGGGGAGAAATTAGCAAAATACGTGTGAAACCTCGCATGAGGAAAATCACACATCTTTATTGAAAAATGGAAACCTTTTGAGACATATTCCATGTTTATGAAGGGGAAGCTTCAACATTTAAAGCTGTCAAATCTCCCCACACCAAGTAAGAGGTTCAGCGGAAATCCCAGCGCTGATTTCTATGGAAATTCTAACATTTATGGAAGAGCAGACAACCGGGAGCAGCCAAGATGCTCCAGAAGCCAAAGTCTAGAGTCCCGAGTCCACAGTCACGGTCCATGCAGCTGAACGACAGGACACAAGGGAGACTGATGGAGCAGAACACAGAGGCCACAGAAAGGATGTGGGGCAGGACAGGTACCTATTCACGTGGATACAAATAAAAATGGTAAAAAAAAAAAAAAAAAAAAAAAAGGAAATCGCATCTCTACTTCATAATGTGTGTGGTGTCCCACACCCCTTCCTGCAGAGCCAGAGGTGCCTTGGGAAAAGCCGGACAAGTGGCAACACCAGTTCTGCCCTCAGAGATCTGACATGGTCTTGAGTGGCTGAAGTTAAGGTTTGGACAGACCAGTGGTTTGTCTGTCCTCTCACCTTCTCCCGCCTTCCTGGCTGGTGACCTCTCCCTCCAACCTCCAAGCTGGCGAAGATGCAGCCCTCACACTCCGTGTCCTTGGTTTCCACCCCTCACTTCCACTTTGGTGGACCCTCGTGACTGCACTGGGGACAGGGGACTCATCCAGGATAATCACCTTGTTTAAAGACAGCTGTTAGCAGTCTTCATTCCATCTCCAACTTCACCTTCCTTTTTGCTTGTAAAGTGACCTATTCATAGGTTCTGGGGACTAAGACATGGATACACGGGGGGCACGAGGCATGGCTGTTATTCTGCCTACCACCAGGTAAGCTGTATCCCTCTGCAGATCTTGCACCCATTTCCAAATACCAGGGGCACACCTCTTAGCCTGCCTGTGCCTCCCGAGGGGCCTCTGGGTGGTAGCAGAGTAGAGTCCTTTTGCAGAGGGCAGGGCTCAGCTAGTACCACAAAGGGAGCTCACATGGCCTGTCAGGGATGCTTGGAAGTGTGGCAGGGGCAGGTGTAAATGAGACCTCCTTCATCTCTGGGGTGATACCTCCTTCCATTCCTTGTTTTGGGACTATGGAAGGGCTGAGGTGCGAGGAGGTGAGGCCCCCTCAGGGAAGAGCAGGAGCAGAGTCACTGCCCATCCAGGGAAGGCACGCCAGGGGAGGGGGTGAGTGTGACGGGAAGGCGGCCCCACACCAGGACTGGGTGAGTGGGCACTGTGAGGCGTGGGCACAGGGCATTCAAGAGCCCAAAGCCTCCCTCCTCACATCTTGCTGTGGGTCACCTGAGACAGTCATCCTACAGACTGCCACCTCCCACGTCCCTATGGTAAGGTGCTGATCGGGTGCCAGGTGCCTTCCAGGGCCCCCATTCCAGGAGCCAATCCAGCTGCTACATGATGGGTCCATAGAGACGGTCTGGGCCAGCCCTGGGAAGGCTGACCCAGCGAACGACCTTCGTAATACCGGAGTTCAATTTAGTGCAAATTGTCTCTACCCTGCATTTCTCCTTAGGGAGATCACGAGTCTTCCAAATGGGATCCGGGTTCTTTAGGAGAGAACTGTGTTTCCTCTTTTGATTCCATGTACCCCTTAGCCCAGAGACAGGCAGCCTAGACGCGCCTGAAGATAACAGGACCAGAAACAGAGAGAAACCTCTCTGGATCACAGCCCTCCAGCTGGACTTGTGATTGTAGGAAAGCCCTGGGCTTCTCTGTGCTTCACCTTCACAGTCTACAACGTTGAGGGGTGGTGAGCCTGCAGGACCCCCTCCGCTCCAAAATGGCAGACAATGCATTTGGATTTGGAGGCACCATGCGTCTGGGTGGACCATACACTAGGCAGACCAGACATTTGTCAGACCTGTCACTAACAAATACCAGTGCCTTGCTATCCAAGGTGAGATCCGTGGACCAGCAGCCTCGGCATCACATGGAAGCACGTGGTCATTTGAGATCTCAACTTCCAGACCTGCTGAGTCAGAATCTGCCTGTGAACAATATTCACAGGCCACTTATCTGTGCCAGGAGCTCTGCCTCCTGTCCCTGAGATTGTGCCTGAAGTCCATAGGTATCACTCTAGGTCTTGGTGACTAGACCAGTCTGCCGTGGTGCTTCTGACTCTGGGAAGGGGCCTGTGGCCCTAGCAACGTGCCTCGGTCGTGGTTGCCAAAACTATAGCACTGTCTTCTCTCCCAGTCTGGAGGCTGGGGGTCCGAGATCGAGGTGCTGGTAGAGTTGGTTCCTTTGGGGTGGCTATGAGGGAGAATCTGCTCCAGGCCTCTCTCGTGGGCTTGTAGATGGGCCAGCTTGTACCTGTGTCTCTTCGCATGACCTTCTTTCTAGGGATCTCTGTGTCCCAATTTCTCCTTTATATGAAGAGGCCCACCGAACTGGGTGAGGGCCCACCCTGGTCCAGTATGACTTCATTGTAACGAATCACATCAGCAGTGACTCTGTTTCCCAATAACGTCACGTTCTGAGGTCCTGGGGATGAGGACATGAACTTGGGGAATGCACGAGTCAGCCTGGAACAGGACCTATGGATCTGCGTTTAATCAGTGCCCCACGGGAATCTGCGGCCCAGGCAGGTTTAGGCGACCCTGGTCTTGGCAGCGAGGCCTTGAACGCTGGCCAGGGGAGGGCTGTGTGGGCGGAGAGGGCTGGTGTGCACGGCTCGGATCTGCAGCTCCTTCCTCGGGGAGGGCGAGCGTGGGCGTCTGCTCAGTGCTGGGGGCAGTGACACATCATTTACAAGCACAGCCCCGCTGGGGACGCTAAGTGCCTTCTTCTCTTTTCTTCTCTACTCTTCTGTTTCTGGAATATAAAACAAGTTCCCCAGAGGGGTCTCCGGGGGGCCTTTCTCTTTATCAGTGTCTGCGTGGAAAAGCCCAGCACCGCACCCCAGATCCAGATGGTGGTCCATCAAAGGGTTAAGTGGCCCTCCTACGGGAAGTGTGTGGCTGGCGGCCGTGGGCTCTGTGTGTCTGAATGTGGGTCCTCACCCTGTGCGGTCACGCGCCTGCTCCCTCATTCCGATGCTATTACATGTTTAAGCCCTGCTGTGGCTGGAAGCTTAGGTGACCCTCTGCATAGGACGGCGTCTCCTCTGTCGAGAACAAGGCCCCGTGTGCAGCGCGAACAGCTGGGGCAGCGGGAGGGAGGCCGTGCCCGTGCGCACCCACGGGCCCGAGGCAGTCAGGGCGTCCCGGTCGACAGGGAGGCCGGCGCTGGCACGGGGGAGGGGGGACGGGACCCTCGGGGGCCTGCAGGGCACCCGCGAGCCCCCGTGCACCTGCCGGCATCCTCCATCTGCCACTCTCCGTCCCGAGTGAGCGCCCCCCATCCACTGGGGTCCTCGGGCCCCAATCTCTGAGGCTCCGCACTGGAATCTTGGGTGGATTTTCTCCTGTGCTCCCAAATGCCGTTGGAGGCCAAACCGGATCAGCTCTAAAACCAGACTATCTCGTCAGCCCTGGGGCGATCTCTCGAGTTCCACAGGCCCCAGAGACGGGGGCACCGCACATCTCTAACCAAGCCAAGGGCCTTCGTTTGCCCAAGCCGCGTTTGCCTGCGCCCGCGGAATCCCAGGCTGGCCACGGCGTGGGGGAACGTGGCCCACCGCGCCGTCTGCACCGGCTGGGAGGGAGGGAAGCTTTCGGAGCCCTGAACGACCACGGGAAGAGGGCCGCGGGGAGAAGAGCTTCCCGACGGAGACACGAGGCTTTACCATCTTGTTCTAGAACAAAGAAAGTCAGGACCCACACAGACACTCTTCTCCGCCGGGCAGCGGCCCTGCAGGCCCCCCAGTGACACGCTGGCTTTTCCCTAGTGGGGGAGTGCGGGCGCAGAGGGGCCAAGCCCTCATTTCTGGAAAGACGGGCTGTACCTGAGACCCGCCCTNGGGCGATCTCTCGAGTTCCACAGGCCCCAGAGACGGGGGCACCGCACATCTCTAACCAAGCCAAGGGCCTTCGTTTGCCCAAGCCGCGTTTGCCTGCGCCCGCGGAATCCCAGGCTGGCCACGGCGTGGGGGAACGTGGCCCACCGCGCCGTCTGCACCGGCTGGGAGGGAGGGAAGCTTTCGGAGCCCTGAACGACCACGGGAAGAGGGCCGCGTCCCAACGAAGCGGCTTCGGACTCGTCTGCGTCTGCGGGACTATCTGGAGGAGCCGCGGGTTCGCTCGGGGCTTCGGGCGTGGGAAGGGGCACAGCGTCCGCCCAGCGGCTGGCGGTTTCCCCTAAGGACGCGGTACCGCTCCCCAGGGAGGCTCTGGTAGTTCTCGGTCCGGAGGCAGACCGGCTTCTCTTTCCCGTGCTTTGCTGAGTGACACACGTGTCAGCGAGTTTCCATCGCAGGGGTCCACGCACCGAGGAGCTGGGTACTGGGGATCGGTGCGGTGGGACGAAGGAGAGACATTGGGGGTGGCAACTGGGCACTCGTGTGGCACAAGGGAGGACACACCAAGAAGGCGCCTGTGTGAAGCCGCCGCCCAGAGCCCCGTGACTGCCCGTCGTACCCGGGGAGCCGACCGAGACGCCGGACGGCCGGGTCTGACCGTCACCGAGGCCTCCAACACCGGCATCGGGGGCTTTGCTTGCAGACATGGGCGTGGAGGGAGGGTGGCCTGTGTCTGCGACCCCACATCAGGGGGCCAACAGGCAGAACTTCTGCTTGAGCTTCTCAGCCTCTACGGGGAAGAGGAGGGGGCCGGAAGCCAACACCCAGCGCCTGCATCCCTGCGGGGCCCAGGAGGGAAGCCCGTGGCCCATCGCAGGTGCCGGAGGGCAGGTGGGGCAGCGGCACGTTCTCCAGCAAGTGGATCCAGGGCCGATGTGGTGGCAGCACCGTTGGCCAGCCGAGGCCACGTGGAGCTGGGGGTCCCCGCGGCCAGCCCGTGACCTGTTTCTCGGCCCCACGCCCAGCCGGCCAAGGAAGGGCTAAGTGCGGGCTGTTTCAGTGGCTGAATTAAGACCACGGTAGTTGCCCCCGGGAAATCCCAGAGCTGTGTCACAGCGAGCCGCCTGAGCGGCGGAGGCCGGACCGTGGAGGGGGAGGGGTGCGTGCACCTGGAAGGGGAGGGGTGCGTGCACCTGGAGGCCGCCCAGGAGGAGCGGGCCTCCCGGGCCGTTGCCAAGGTGACAACACACGCCAAGTGGAAGACTTTCCTCAGGGTAACACGTATGTTCCGGCCCGTTTGGTGAAAGCTGCACGTTTGCAGGGACATGTGTCATGTGAGGAAGGGTCCAGGGGACCATGGGCAGTGTTTCCCGTCCGGCGCCCTTCTTTCAGCCCGGTTTCCCCGGCCGTGTGCACGGTGGCGCGGGCCGCTCCTCCTCCGCTCGCACGCCGGGGGACCGTCCACGGCCGCACCCATCCATCGGTCCACAGACGGCCGGGCTCTTCCCTGTTCCGCTGTCGTAAGCTGTGTGACTGTGCTCCCGGACGAGGTTTGTGAGAACGGAGGTGCTCGCTTCTGCTGCATCTGCGGGAGGCGACTGCGGATCCGCGCGCCTGTCCAGGTCTCCCACCGCGTCTCGTCCCACCGGGTCTCGGGGGCAGGGGCGGCGAGACGGGGGCAAAGCTGGACGGAGTCCCGGCTCCGAGAGCTCGGCGAGCGGGGAGGGGTCACGGCGCCCCGGGCTGCCTCCCGCGGCCCTGTCTCTGCGTACACTCGGCCTTGGCGCGCTCTCCCTTTTGGTGTCCCCCCTCGGGGCTACTGGTCTCCCGGGAGGCTGCTTCGTGTCCCAGGGGAGCGCCGCGTCCCCGTTGTGAGTGGCCGCCACGGCCTGGGTGTCCGGGCTGCTCCCCTCCTCCTCCCCTCTTCCCCCTCCTCCCCGGGCATTTCGTGGTCCTCCCACAGTTCCTCCAACCCGGGCGCTCACCCTCCACGTGACTGTCCCATCTGCTCCAGAAACCAGACCTTCACCTCCTGCCCTCTCTGTCCAGACGACAGGTCCCGTCTTAACTGTCACTGGCGGGGACCAGCCCCCAGGCCCTACGGGATGCCCCTCTGGGCGCCCCCTCAGGCCCTGTCCTTCTCCATGGTTCTCCTGGAGCCGGTATCGGAGAGCCGGGCACGGACGGTGCCCACTGTAGACACGACAGTGTGTGGACAGAAGCCCAGCCCTGCCTCTCTCTGGCCTGCCTGCCGACAGCCTGGCCAGTGCTTCCTCCCTCCCCAGGAAGCCTCTCCAGGGAGCCCCCCGCACTCAGCTGACCTACCCTCCGCAATGCAAACACCAGCAGAGTCCAGCCTGGCCAGAAAACCCTCTGTCCACAGAAAAAATCCCAACGAGGCCCGTGGGCCACCCCGCTTTCTAGTCCTATGTGGGCTAGCCTCACGTCCCAGGCTGCCCTTCTCCCACACGCGTTCACAGCCATGTGCGTGGTTGGCGGTCGGACTCCGGTGCGGACGACACCTGGCACCATCCGTGTGGATGAGGAAGGAGATGTGCTCTTGTTCATCGTGAGGTGTCTTCGGACACACGGGGACGGCTGGCGGTCCCTGTGGGTGTTCACAAGATGCTCTTGTGCACCTGCACAGCGTCCTCGGCCCCCCAAACTCCCCCCTTCTAAGGGCACCTGGCTTTACATCCCTCCTTTGGCCGTGGGGCGCAGGGAGGGGAGGCGACACCTTGCTCCTCTGGAGAACGAGACCAGGGTGGTCTACACCCTAGTGGGAGCGAAGGCAGGTCTGCAGGCTGCCAGAGTCGGGCGAGGCAGGGTTCTGTGACGAGACAGCTCCCACGTGCCCAGGCCGAGCTCCCTGCCGAGACAGGACACGGAAACGCAGGAGACACGGGCGGGGGTGGGGCTGGAGAGAGGAGGCCCCGAGGCGGTGCCTGGGGAGGGAGAGGTGTCAGGTGCCCACTCTGCTGCGTCTTCTCTGCTCGTGGGCAGCACCCCAGTGGCACTTTGGGGCAGGGGAGAGCGCCGGCCTCGGGGACCCCTACTGCCTCCAGACCCCACTGTCCGGCCCAGGGCTGGGCAGCCCCCGACCTGCGGACCCTCTTGGGCAGGAACTTCTGTCCTCTGCGAAGGCCTGGGGGCCCCTTGTGGCGACTGGACATCACCCCAGTAAACCAGGAGGGGTCGTGATCATGGAACCCGGGCTGGAGATTGGGAATGTCCGATTGTCCACTTGGACCCCTTCCGCTAACGTGGCATCCACATCCTCGCAGCACTTTGGTCATGACTCTGATCCCGCAGGTGGGTCTGGAAGGCAGCAAAGTACCACCCGTGGGGCCCCATCCCCAGGACCACCCTGCATGCTTCCCGCATCCTTGGGTTGTTTTGTTCTGGAAAATTCACCCAAATGCAAATGTGAAGTATTGAACAGCTGAGCAATTCTAAGTAAACAAGACCCATCCCCAAATGCTGAGTTGGAGCCGGCTCTGCCGGCGTGCGATCAAAGACCCGCGGATGTCTCAGAAGTCAAGAATGACATTTCAGGTGAACTGTAAGAAGATACTTTTTTTTTCTTTTAAAAATACTGGGAAAAGCTTACCCTGCAGCGTGTTTACCTTTTCTAACTGGGTAAGAACCACAGGCAAACCAACACACTATCTCCTCCGGTTTCCTCCAAGACAGCCGAGCCGCACGCGGGGCTCACACACTACAATTCATCACCCACTTTCCGCGCACCTACTATGAGCCCCGTCAGCTCTGGGTACCGAGGACGATCCTCGTCCAGAGAGGACAATGTGCTGGGAGTTCATGAAATGACAGCACCGGGGGGACAAAAGCGGCCGGGACGCACGCGTACGAATGAGTGTTGTCTTTCCAAGCCCCTCCCTTGAGGGAGGCAGGGCTCCTCCGCGCCTGTGGGTCACGACAGCATCCGCAGCCCAGTCCGCTCAGCGCACTACACTTTCCACGCGGAGCCCTGAGCGGCTGACCTGCGGATGGATGCTGGCTGCCTCTCCAAAGAGAAGATCCTGGAGCCCCGTGGCCGCTTCCTTTCCTCAGCCCTGGGGCAGGCATGGCAGCGCTCACCAATGCCCACGCCCCTTCCCTGCCCGGATCCAGGAGACACTGAACTCCCCAGCCCCCTGGCAGCCAAGTTCGCGTAGGGTCTGCGTTTGACCGATGAGTTGCTCCAGGAGGTAACAGGTGCGCTTCTGCAAACACGCGGTTCTCTAAGTTCTCCTCCCCGTGGGCCGGCAGGCAAGCCTGTGCTCCCTTTGGTCCAGCCTCTGAAAGATGGAGCTTCCATCGGCCTAGGGCCCCAAAAGATGGTGTGGAGCACAGACCCTCCAAATTGTGCAGAAGGGCAGTCGTGTGTGTGTGTGTGTGTGTGTGTGTGTGTGTGTGTGTGTGTGACACTGGTTATTGCATGGCTATTCATTATTGCAAATAACACATTTAGCATATCCTGCCTGATCCACGCACTGATACTGTCCACCTGCATTTACTAAATGGAAATGCACTCCCTGGCTCTTGCCCGCTGCGGGGAGAGTGGAGACAGACCCATGGAGGCATTGAGGATGGTGGTCTCCTGAGGTTGGCTTAGTTTTAATTGAGTGCTTAGACGTTGCTCTTAGAAAGACGCGGAAGTGGCCCGACCAGCTTGTAGGCGCATCCCTGGGCTGCCTGGAGAGCACCCGTTTACTAATCTATGTGCAGGTTTGTTTGTATGTATTTATGCCTTTATTGGAGGTGCTTTATTAAAAGGCCATTAATGCATCTCTTGTTACCTGTTTGGTGCTCAGACTGTCCCCGATGCAGCCTGGGCGGGGGTGGGGGGTCCTGCCCGCACCGTGTCTGTGAGCGGGCTCGAGTCTGCGCTGCTCCCAGGAGCCCGTGGCCCTCTTAGGAAGGAACGTCCATGACGCGGAAGACAGAGAACAGCTGAGGACCGTTCCAGATCCGAGGAGGGTACGGAGGTCAGTGACAGCTACCGGATCCGGGCCTGGATCCTGAACCCAAAGGAAAGGCCTTGAAGACATGATCGAGACACTGGGCGAGGCTAGAATCTGGGCCGTAACAGGTCATCCAATTTATTTCATCCAGACAAATTTCCAAATGTGACACCAGGACCGTGATTATTTGAGGGAATGGCCTCAGCCTTGGGAGACACGGTGAAGGAGCCCGAGAGGCCCGGTGCGCAGGGCGTGCTGTCCAGCTGTCCACGCTGCAGCCGCGGGACAGTAACGTCAAAGAGTACGAAGGAGCCAACATCCTGCCAGTGGGTGAGCCTGCCTGACAGACGACCCTTCAGCGTTCTTACACTGCCCTTTCCATGGTTCTAAGTGACATTATTTAGAAATAAATAATTTTCCTAAATTTTCTAAAAAAGGGGCATGGGGCGCCTGGGTGGCTCAGTGGGTTAAAGCCTCTGCTTTTGGCTCAGGTCATGATCTCAGGGTCCTGGGATCAAGGCCCGCATCGGGCTCCCTGCTCAGCGGGGAGCCTGCTTCCTCCTCTCCCTCTGCCTGCCTCTCTGCCTACTTGTGATCTCTCTCTGTGTCAAATAAATAAAATCTCTAAAGGAAAAAATAAATAAATAAAAAAGGGACAGTGACAGCGAGAGCCCGCCTACTATGGTCCCTGGGGCCCGGCAGGGGAGCCCTCCACATGCCCAGGGGTGACATCAGCCCCCGAGGGCGGTGAGCCAGGTGGAAGGACGCTGGGCTGCGGGGGGTTGCACAGGAGGGCGGGGCTGGAGGGGTTTCTCGGAGCCGTTCACGTGTGGCGCATGATGTCACAGTCATCCTGGAGGTGACGCAACCAGGTTGTCTCGCTTGTGTCTCTGCGGAGGGAGAAGCCACGTGGTCAGGTGTAAACGGGGTGTGGAGGTCACACCGGCTGGAGGCTGGCTCGGGGCTCTCCTCCGGTGACCCGGGGGGCTGACCGATGCCCGTCGGCTCCTCGGGCGGATGAGGGCGCCGGCCGCCGGGCTGCATGGGGGACACGCGGTGGACGGCAAGCAGGTGGATGCGGGACAGAGGCTTCCTGCGGGGCAGGGGCGCAACCGGCTTCTCCCAAGACCCTGCCTTTCATCAACACAAACTCTTCCAGGAAAGGTGCTTATATTCACAAAATGTATCAAATAGAATAAAACTATCTAAACAAGCGTGACTCCCAAGCTCGCTCCCGACTTAAGCAAATGGATTTCAGTTTGCAGCCTGCAAATTCTTCCCTGGAGTTATATTTTGGAGTCACTTTGCACAGTCTTGCTCTTAGAATAGTTTTCAAAGAGAGAAAACGCCTAAAGCGAAAATTCTCAATTCAACAGCCTCTTCCTTTGCTCACCCTCAGCCTGGCTCCCCAGGCGGGAGCGAGGTGCGTATTCCGTGCGCGGGTCTCCGTCCCCAGGCGAGCCGACGGGAGAAGGGAGGCGCCGGGCGCCCGCGGGGCGGCGGGACACTCGGGGGGCGGCTGCCGAGGTGGGCCCCCAGCCGCGCACGTGGCCCGCATGTTCAGGACGCGCGTCTGGCCTGTGGATGCCAGGGGCCCGCGTGGGACACTGGCTAAGGAAACGTGTCCCTTGTGTTAAGTGCAAATGTGTAACGGGTCCTGGTAAGGTTGGAGCGACAGGGCGACGGTGACGGCGGGTCTTACAGGTGTGCCCAGTGCCTCTGACCACACGTGGCCCCCCTCCTGCCACCTGCAGACGCTGGCTGGTCTCTGGGCGCCCGAGCGAGGAGCAGCGCGGGCTCTGAGTTTGCAGGAAGGGCTGCTTACCACGCCCTGGTCGCGGGGTCCCCATTCTTTGTTTTTTGAGCTGACAGGTGGTTGCTGTGTGTTCACAGCAGGCACGTTACTCACACTTTGGAAAGAGCCTGGAGGCTTCGGATGGGTCCCTGCCACTGCCCCTGGGGGCGGAGGGGGGCCTCCCGCCCACACGCGGCCCCCCAGCAGACACGGGACTGCATGCAGCTCCTTCTCAAAACGCCCCCTCCCCCCGGCCTCCAGCATTCTGTCCCTTTGCCCCTCCCCCTGCTCCCTCTCGGCTTGACCTGCACCACGACCTCCGCTGACCCTCACCCGGCCATCTCACCCCCTCCCTGGGGTCCGGGGTTAGGGGCCGTCTGTCTCCCTGCGGTGCTCCCAGCCCGGATTCCGGTCTGCAGGCGGTGTCTTCCTCCTCTCCCTTCCTTCTGTCCCCTCATGTTTACAACCAAACACCGCACATCTCCCGTGTCCCCTATGACTCGGGGCTCCTCTCCTCGAAACCTGACTCTCCTCCGTCCTGCCCTTCTGCAAACGGGAAGCTCTTCTTCCAGGATCTCGGGCCAAAGTCCTTGGACCCAACCGTGGGACCCCATGGCCTCCCCAGGGCCTGCGGTCTGAGGCATCACGTTGGGGCAGTTCCACATTGAGGGGGTCGCCGACACTCAGACCAAGGCAGGGACCCTTCCAGACGTTGCCTGGAATCTTGGTTCCTGTTTGTAACCATAGCCGGCTCCTCCCGGGAGCGTGAGCTGAGTGGTGGCAGAGACCCTGCCCCTGTGCCCAGTGCTCAGAGCTGCTCCCAGCTGTACATGGGACAGGGGCGGGAAGGCCACAAGCGACCTCACACGCCCCTGACACGCCAGCCTTGTCTCCCCCCTATGTCACTCCCTGGATGTTTGTTGAATGAATGCGTGAAGGCACATCGGACATGTGTCACAGAAGTTTCGCAGAGACCCGTCGTGGGCGCACAGTGTGAAGGGCGGGATGTGGGAGGACCAAACGCACATGTCCGCAGCTGCTAGATTTGGGGAGAGAGGAGCGAGGGAGCGTTAGCTCCCAGGGGAATGTGTTTGGGGCCCCTCAGCAGGGCCAGCAGGCTGGACGTGCGTGTTACGCAGATGTAGGTGGAGCTGGGGGGCGCGGCGGCGGGGAGGGAGGGAGGACACGGGAGGGGAAAGGCTCCCCCTCCCTTCCCTGTCCCTCCCCCCACTTCCTTCCCGCCGTCCTCCTGATGTGGCATCAGGAGGGCATGAGGACAGCTCCTGACTCTACATTTGGACCCGTCCCCGGAGCAGTCTGTCTAAACATCTAACCCGACCGCAGACCTCTCAGCTTTTCTGCGGGGACCCTGGTCCTCGGCCACGTGTTTGCCAACTTCTCTCACTGGGAAACAAGTGCGCGCTTCTCGCTGGAGGCTGCGGGGTTTCGCGGCACAGCCGCGAAGTAGCCTCGGTTAAAAGGCCCCTGGCCGCTGGCTCTGGGCTTGCGTCCCTGTCACCGCGGGACAGGTGTGAGCCTTTTCTGTTCCCGTCGGCCCTGAGGCTGTGTTGAGCATGACAGGGGGCGGGAGGGCGTAGTTTTTGGGTCGGCCCATCAGGAATCCTGGACTTCACGCTGCTCGAGGGGGGCAGCCGAAGCCACGGGTGCCCGGCCCGGGGAGAGCGTCCTCAGAGCAAGCAGGGGCGAGCGGTGGGAGGCACCTTCCTGCATAACCGGTGAGTCCACTTTTAGTTTGGTTAGGATAGAAAATCGACTTGTCAAGATAGCTACATGGAAATAAATATACAATCAATAAATTTATAAATAACAAAAGAAGGATAAAATGTAGTGTAAATGAACCCTGTAAACACCAGCCCGGTCACTTAGTAGCCGCCGTCCTGGGCAACTTTCCTCCTTCTGCAAGCCCCGGTGGGCTCAGGATCCGCTGGCGAATACTCCCGGCCCCGACGGCGTCCCGGGATGCAGTCCGTGTCACGTGCATAGAGTGGCCCCTGCAAGCGGAGGCCGGGCCGGGCCGGAGCCGCGGGCGGTCTGAGCACAGTCGGGGCAGAGGCGCGGTCCGCGCCTGGACGCACGTCAGCCCGGGGAGGGAGGCGGGTCCCCGAAGGGTGTGTGTGGCCTCCGTGGTCCAGGACAACCCGCCGGCCCCGCGCCTCGCCTTCCAGAATCAGGAGCTGGAAATGTCTGGGCTTTGCTTCTGTCCTGAAATGCCAGCCACGCGCCCTCCGCGGGGCTCCGCGGGGCTCCACGGGCATCGCATTGCTGGAGGCCAACCTCCTAAAATCAACAAAGAAGATTGTTGACAAAGGGATTGACAAAGAAGCCTTCCCACAGATTTAGCGCCCGGGGTTTGCTGATGTTCCCTCCTGCGCAGAGCTGCCGGACTTCTCTGCCCACGGTGTATGCCTGGGGACCCCCGGGGAGTCGGCACGAGGTCCACCCCGGGCCCGCACGCAGCCGACCAAGGCCAGGCCCCCCCGGCGTCCTCCTCGGTGCCGCCCGCCCGACAGCAGCTGACGGGGGAGCCCGGAGACAAACGCTCCCGGGGGCTCCGTGTGACACGGAGCTTGGTCACAGCGGGCGCACACCTTCCGGCTGGGAATCTCCCCCCGGCTCCTTCTTAACCTTGACGAGACAGGGCCTCCCGCGCAGTCTGGCCTTCCTGCAGACGGCCCACTGGAGGACAATGAATTGACTCTCTCGGGAGCCCGGACATCGCCAGAACACTGTAGAAATGCACAGCAGGGAGAAAAGACAGAGATTTTATCCAAACTCAAGGGCCTTTCACTAGCAGGCTGAGTCACGGCGCACTCAGTCTTTAGAAGTGGAAGAGGCGCTGCACACCAAGCCGGGAAATGTGGGGCCACGTTTGAAATAACCCTGACGGCATGACCTTAAATTCAGGTCTCATAAGGACCCTGGGCTCGGGGTGCGGCTGCTGGTGTGACTGACGGGGGCCTTCAGCTCCCTCAGCAAACACCCCTTTCCCTCGGGGCAGGTCCTGGGACAGGACGGGTCCACACGTGTGTGCGACAACAGGGTGTCAGATCTGGGATGGCCAGAGGGTCAGGGGAGGGAGCCCCGGAGCAAGGATGGAGCCTCCCCGTCCAGCCTCCTCCAAGGCCGCCAGCGTGGTCTGACCCTGGATACAAAGGCCTTGAGTGATGGCACGAAAGACCATGGAAGCTTCTGGGACCACGGATGCTGGAATCTCAAGGAGTGCGGAGTAAAACTTGGGGAAATCATGAACACCATGGGCGTGGAGATGTAAACGTCATGAACTATTTCCTGGGGAGATGTGGTCCGATGGCCAACGAGGACCAAGGCATGCGTCACCCAACACTCCTGCCTGGCAATGAGCTGTGACGTCCCAGAGACTCTGGGGCCCAGCACCCCAGCGGGGTACTCCTTCCCGGCTCCCTCTGTGACTCTCCTGCTTCTCGGGGGAAGCAGATCTTAGGACCTCCTCCTCCTCCTGGACAGCCGGGCACCGCTGGGCCTCCCACACCATTTCTGCGGCTCAGACCCTCCCGCGCCTTCGTTGGACCTGACCTGGAGGAGATAATTACCAGCAGCACTTAGCACCCTGCTTCTCCCTTCTTGCAGAACACGGGGCTCCTCTAACGTATCGTTACATTAAACATCTGAGTAACCAGCACGGGTCCGCCCGTGGTTGGTTAGGGTTCTCCCAAGAACCATTAACGCCCACATGTTCCAAACCCAACGTGTGCACAGATCTGACTCGTACTGGAGATGTTGTGTGCTGTTTCCATGGCAACCTCCTCCCCCACCCCACCATCGCCACCACTCCCTGGTTTTAAGCTTAATTCTGTAAAAACATGCAATTCAGCTGGCAGGAGCTTTCAGATTTAAATATAGAGATTGGATTAAATTGGAGTTGAAGCTGTGTTTGAATCCAGAGCGCACGGAACGAATAAAATCTGATAATGTTCTGGAATGTGCGGGAAAACTGAGATGGGGAGGTAGAGCCCCATCAGACACTTGTTTCAATGTCAGATTATGCTTGGTTTAGCTTTACTTCTTGGTATTTCATGAACATGTGTGCTAAGCCTTCTTTAAGGGGGAAAATTAGTTTTGTTTTTTTTTTTTTTTTTTTTTTTTTTTTAAGTGAGACTCTGTTCTGTTTGTATAACTCGTTTTTTGGTTTCGGTTTGTGGTCGGACGCCCGAAGACTGCAGACGCTGCCGCCTTTGGTTCGAAGCCGAGTTGTCCTCCGTGCGTACTCTGGTCAATGAATGGAGCAGGACAGGTATGCAAATCTTGACCTGGTCTCGTGAAGCCGTGCAGGCTTCAGTCTGTACTTTGGGAAACCTGCGAGCAGCACCAGCTAGCCTCCAGGACCAGGACCCGAGGCGCAGCCGCCCACGGTCCTGTGATGAGACCATCAACTGTCAGCCCACCACACGCACCTGCGGTAACCAGCCAGGACCCAGAGATAAGCCCAGCGGAGCCCAACCCGCAAGACCTGAGCTGTGTAGATGATTGTTCTCCGACACTGAGCTCCGAGGTGTTTTGTGCAACAAAAATTCTAACTGCTTCTCTGTCCAACAATAAAGCCTTAGACTGTCTTCGTTGCATGGAAATAGAAAAACTAAAACAAAAACCTGCTATTCCTGCTTTTCAGTGTGGGGTGTTGAATGGTTTCTTGGTGAGCAGAGAGCATTATTCTTCATGCAACCCCACGGAGCTCAGATCCTCCGACTTTCCATGCACTGGCCTGCTCGCATCTCTCTCCACGTGAGCCGACAGGTGGATCCTCCAAGCCAACCCCTCCCAGGGCCCAGCTGCTCAGTGCTGCGGCCCAGCGCTCTTGCTGATCTGAACATGGACTGGACATGGACCACTGACTGAATTTAGGACTGAATTCAGGAATGTTCCTCCGGATCCTTTTGTATAGCTCTTCGACGTGCCCGCCCAAACGGTGTTTTGGAACCCATGAAATAGCAGCAGAATGGACAATTGCACGCACACAGCACTTAGTAGGCATTTCTGTTTGTTGAATGGATAGCGACAGTGTTGCTGGCTGTTGGCACACGCTGGGTGCAGGCAGAAGGCAGGCCAGCCTGGGACCAGAAAGCTTTCCGGGCTGGGGTCTATCGCCTGCGCCTGCTGAGCTGGCCGGCTATGCCTCGGCGTCCGGCACGTGTGGGATGGGCAACCGTCCTTGCAGTGCTGGGCACTTGGGTCATCCTAAGTACTTTCTAAAAGTCACTCAAAGCAGGACAGTCACTCTTCCTTCGAGAGTTTGACTTCTGCTTGCCCGCTGGCATCGGCACGGGACTACAAACATTCCCGTGGTGCGGTCTTCCCATCACACACTCAAATTACACATGGCTCACCCACACCTCCGCTCGGCACCATCTTTTATGTCTTTCCCATGGAAATGAGCCACTCTGTGGGCAAGAAAGCAGGCAAACAGCCAGGGTCTGCTCCTGTGAGCTGTTGCCTCTTAGAAACACTCGGATGGACAATTTGGTTCCTGGATTAGCAGTTTTAACTGTTCTGAATACCAAGGGCATCAGACATTTCATATTTGTACTGATATGTCCAACAACCCTGTGAGGCAGATGGCATTATCCTATTGTTAAGATTAAGACACAGAGGCTCAGAAAGGAGGAAGCCCTGCCAAGGTCATAAGGCGGCAGAGGAGGAGGCGAGATCCGAACCCCACAGAGGGAGCAGAGCGGCGCTGCAGCGGGGCCCGGCTGTGGGCGGGTTTGCTAGCAGAGCGCGCCTCCTTCCCAAAGGAGCCTGTCTCTGTGACGTCTTTCCCCAAGTACCGAGAAGACTCCAACTGAGAGAGGACATGTCCCATTTGCATGTTTCTTGAAAAACAACCATTTGGGGTTGTGCAAAGAATTCGGGATCCAAATAGGCATCTCACAATGATTTGGTAAAGTGCTTTCATGACAATCCAGATTGCTTTCTGGGTTTGAATGCACTGGGCAAATATTCAGGGGCGACCATACGCCATCTGCCGTGGGTGCCTTTGCCAGCTCGTGTGCTGAACACGACCGTGAGCGCCACAGCAGGACCGCGTCCGGGCAGGGCTCTACGGCGCCTTCCATACGTTACGCATTCCCGCACCGGCCACCGAAATGCGGAGACGTTTTTCTCACCAAATTCCAGGAAGAGATCCAGACTCACCAAAGCATGTTTAATTCACGTGGGCAACTCCCACATTTCGGTTATTTTTATAAGGCTAAGATATTATTACCGAGCGGCAGAACAGCCAGCACTAATTATCCCTCGGCTGATTTGCCTGCCTTTGTCATTAAGGCAGGAGCGACATCTTGCTAATTCTATGTTTAATTCCAAGAAGCAGCCCCATTGCACCTGCTCCCTTTCAGGGAGACTGGCTCCAGGAAGAGCTGGGACGTCCTCCAGTCTCGTTTGCCGAGCAGCAGTGAGCCTACTGTGTGACCGCAGACTGCGCGGCCCCACACCGCCCCTGCCGCTGGGAAGCCTTACCGCCTCCACCCTGCGCGTCCGCCCAGCCCCTGGGGGCCCATCCTGTCCTGCCAGGTAATGCAGCCGAAGCAGCCCGAGGTGGGGCGAGTCTTCTTCAAGTGAGCCGCCCGTGCACTGTGATGTCAGAACCTCCTGCGGATTCGTCACTGCCTCGCGCTGAGGGCAGGTGCGTGGGAGCTCGTGATAATGCGCCGCGCCCCGGGGAGGGACGGGGTCCATGCAAGTGTAGCACTTAGAGTACAGGAACCCGGTTAGGTCTCCATGACACGCACCTGTCATCCCCCCCGCCCCCC
>LNAC01000386.1:942499-975253 GCA_002007465.1 Ailurus styani | reverse complement strand
GGCTGCCTCGTGCCCGCGGCCGTCTGAGACCCTGCGGTAAAGCTCCTTACAGAACTAGAAGTGCGGCGCGAGCTTTGTGCCAAGCGCGGGCTGGCTTTGCTTCTCTGTCGGTGGTTCAGACGGAGTTCCTGTTCTCCTGAGCCCACGGCTTTGTCCCGGGGTCCCCAGCGTCCGGCCCACGGCCTGGAGGGCGCCCGGCCGCGGCGCGGGCTGAGGACGTGTGCCGAGCTCTGGGCCAGCCCCCGACACACGGGCAGGGGCGCCCCGCCAGCCCCTGGAAGCAGGCCAGCCCGGACGGTGGCGCAGCGCGGGCCCTCGGGAGGCCCGGGCAGATCCGCTCCGGCTCGTCCAGGCCAGTCTGGGGCCCTCGGGTCACTCGGCTTGCACGGGCCAAGGGGAGGACCAGAAGCAGCGGGTGGTCTGGGGAGCCCCCCCCAAGCTGTGGGAAGTGCTGGGGCGAGCTGAGACGGGGCCTCCACCCCGCCCGGGGCCACACAGCTCGGAGGCGGAGGGGTCACTGTGCTCAGGAGAGACCACGCGGGAGGGGCCGCGGCTCCGGGCATTTCTCCAGAGCCGGATCAAGAGAACTGAGAAATTGGAGGAACCCCACAGCTTCTGGGATGTCACGAGTGCCCCTCAGGTGAAGACCCCACAGAGAGAGCTGTGGAGACGAGAAACACACGCGGGCTGGTTTTCGAGCCCTGGCTTCTGTCCCCACGTCCACCATCTGCCCTTTCCCCTGACCCTTCTCTCCCTCGAGTCCATTCCCCGTTTGCTCCTCTTCATCCCTTCCCCGGGCTTGCGGGTCCTGGTCTGCCCCTCTTCCCCAGGACGGCCCCCCATGACTCCTGGTGTCACAAGGTGTCCTCCCTGTGAGAACCACACAGTACGTCCAGGGACCTGAGTCCCCTCCCCTCACGGGGACCCTGACCCATCCACCTCTGCCCCCCCAGAAAGTGACCCCAAAAACACGGCCATAACCTTGCATCTTAGCCTCAAAACAGAGCTCAGAAATTGGGCTTCTGGAAGGAACAAGCAGTGCCATCTCCATTGTGGGGGGCACCTCTGTGCTGGACATTGGGTCACGTCCCCCCCAGATATGTGGGGGGACACAGCTGAGTGAGCCTTCGGCGGGGAGAGGCGAGGGGAGATGAAGGTGAGCCCTTGGGTAGGAACGGAAGTCACACGCTAAACCCCTGTGCCTAGAAGGGGGCTGAGCCCTGGCTCCGAGGTGCCCAGAGGTGCCCTTTCTGATGCAGCTAGAATCTGCCGTATTGTTCATCCAAAAGGGGAAAAACACTCGAGCAAAAGGGAGACTTTGGGAGCAGGCGACCAGCAGAGCCCGGGGAGGCCCATAGACAGCGCAGTGGGACCCCAGATCTGGGGCACACCGGGAGCCCCAGAAGGGCTGGCGTGCCTGCCGGGGTCAGGGTGCAGTACGTGGGTAGCTGTTGCTGACCTTTAAATGCTCTGGGGCATAGCAGAACTGCGTAGTTGTGGAACGCCGTAGCGGGTTTGAGTATTGTCATAAAATGCAGGAAAATAAAGGAATACTTGATTCTTCATTAAATCCTAGAATGGTCCGACTCTGGGATAAGTAATTTTAGGACAAATAAAATCAGCCATCCGACCCACAAATATTTTCCATGTGGAGATGAGAAAAGTGGGCAATTGCGTGAATTCAACCCAATTAAGCAATCATATCCGAAGGCATAGATGTTTAAATTGAGCCCAAACCTACCATAGAAAGATTCTTAATAATACTGTCTGAAGTTGGACTTAATAAATGCTCTTTGCACGAGCAGAGAAGTAAACGGACAGCGAGCTAATGACTGGTGTAGAAGCTGGTACGTGCGGCATGCTGGTCAGGTGTGCCGGAGACAACATGCATCACAGACGCCCCGGCGAGGACCCCAGATGACCTCGGGGAGCAGTGAGCCCTGGACAAGCTGACGTTAAACAGGAATGGACGTAAAGGTCAAAGCTGAGGCTGGACTTCCTTAGAACTTGCCCGCGATGTGATGGGGTATCGCCTCTCTTCAGCAGTTCTGGGCTCAGAGCCCCAAGGGGTGTCTGTGACTGCAGCCGTCATAGGAGCCAGCGGTCTGGACACACGCACGCACACTCACACGCACGCAAACACGCACACACCCAGTGAGGGGCTGGAGGTGAGCGCCGCGCCCGTCAACACAGGTGAGGGGCGGTGAATGCGGGATCTCTCCTTGTCGGCAAGAATCCTGTCGGAGGAACTTCTACCCCAGAAGGTCTCTTTCCAGGTGTCAGAGCGAAGGCTGCCCGTTTGCTCCACATCTGGAGGGAGCCGACCTTACAAAGGAAGAGCCAACTCCCCTTCGACGCCTCGTTGTGGCCGCGCGAAGTGATGGGGAGAAACAGAGCAATCCGCTGTGCTTTCAGGTGGGAAACCACATCTTTGGGCTTTGGGGAAATGCAGGTCCCCAGGTGGTTCGGGTCACTCTTGCACGGGATAAATAGTGCCTCTCAATCCCACGCGTGGGCCACGGGTTATTATAAGGGTTCGGATGGAAACGGAGTGCACCTGTCCTAAGTCAGGCATGGAGCTGGGCTCCGGGCTGCTTCCCACGACTGTCAGGGAGCCCACGCGGACACCTGCCGAGCGGACAAAAGCCCCGGGCCACGGAAAAGCTACGTGGTGTAGCTAGTGAGTGGAACCATGTGACACGGCCAAACCCTGAGTGCTTTGGGCCCCGCACACGTAACACTTTCCTAGACTTCCAATGAGAAAGCAACGGAGCCAAGATCCAGGCTGAGTTCCTAAATACAAAGTTTCTTTCTTGATGAGTAAATAATCCATCCTTTCGGGCGGAAACAGGGATTTTTTTCCTCCTTACATTAGTCCTTAGAGTCGTCTGGACACATTACGCTGCTGGGCACGTGCTCTGAATGAGGACGCAGGCGCGGGGGGGCCCGTGGCCCCGTGGGGGTCCACGGCTTCCCCGGAGAAGGCTGTCTCCACAGCTGTGACCCCACATATCCCCTGCCCCGTTTGTCACCAAGCGTTTGCACCAAACCCCCGTTCTGTGTAACGACCCCAGTCTGCGAGTGTCAAGCTGAGGTCCACATTCACACATTTAATAGGGAGGGAGGTGGCATTTGTGCCCGAGGCTGTTTGGTTCTGAGAGTGCACGTTCCCCGTCTGCCGTCCATGCCTTCTGCTCGGCCCCCCGACTCTGCGGTCGGGCTTCCCAACAGACCGGCGAGAGGAGGGCGCGTGCCCCACGGGTGATGAGCGGAAGCTCCTAGTGGCCCGGGACGTGGCGGCATCCGCCCGACCTGTCCCTCGACCATCAGCCAACTCCAAACACGAATCGGTTAGGTGCATTTCACCCATGTCCCTTCCCCCGAAATGCAGTCCTTCTTTCAAAAGACTCAACGACACGTGTTTTCAGCGATCATTACTAACCTCATTCCCGCCCGTGATGCCGCACAGCACGGCAGAATCCAACTGCAGTGCGGCATACTGTGATGACCTCCCTGCAAAGGAGAGAAGTGATAGTCCCGAGTCGGACAAGCAATTCGGAGTGCAGCATGTGTGCAGACTGTGATAATTGTTTGCACAACCTTGGGCGGAGGCATCTGCAGCCCCGGGCCCAGCCAGACGCAGCGGGTGTGTTTGAGATGAGGCCCCCACGGCTTGATTGGAAATGACTCACACACAGGCACAGGAAGGTCCGGGATGTGAATCGGGGAAGACTCCTGCCGGCCCTCCCGGTCCCGAGAATCCGAGGCTCCGGGGCTGGTCGGTGAAGAGTCCTGTTAGGAAGGCAGCGACCAGACCCCAGAGCAGCCCTGCGTGCCCCCCCCGCCCAGGGAGCATCACCCGGAGCTTCTGGGCGCGCGGCTCCCTCGTCTGCACCACCAGGCGGCCGGAGACCCTCGTGCCTGGGCTACGGAGTGGACCACAGGATCGCCGTCGTGGTCCCTGTGCTCGCCGGCCGTGGCCACCCGGTGACTTCTGCTAATTTTCCTTCCAAGAATGGATGAGTGTCCCCTTGGTAGGTCAGGCCCGTCGTAGGCTTTCTGCTGACAATCCCTCGGTGTTCAGTGCATCGGGGCGTGTCTCACACACACGCACACACACACACACACGCACGGGCAGGCAGGGCACACCCGCTGGTTTTCTCTCACAGGCTCGCTGGGGGGAACAGAGCCCACAGAGAGTGCCTGCGGGCATCCAGGGACCTGTCCTCGCTAGGGGACAATGCAGGCCCCCCACACGGATCCGGTCCCGACTCTGCCACACTCGGCAGCCCTGGGCCCAGCCCACGGCCCGGACCTGATGCCCTCGTCACAGGTGCCTGTGGAAAGGAGGCCCTCGTGGGAGGGGCGCCGGCGGGCACAGAGGGGAAGGGGAGGGAGTGGGAGGAGGCCGAGAGAGCAGGGAGCCCGAGGGAGCCGTGGCCATGTCTCGGCGCAGAGAGGGGCCTGCTCAGAGCCTCAGGCAGAGCCGAGAAGGTGGGTTCAGGGAGTCCTCGGTCGTGCAGGGAAGGCAGGATCCGAGCAGGGATCCGGCGGCAGCGGCTCTGCAGTGGAGACCCGCTTGCACGTGGGGTCGGCGGCCTGAGGATCTGCAGAGCACGAGCCACGGCCGGGCCGCCGCGGACGGAGCAGCAAGGCGGCCACGAGGAGGGGCGAGGGCGTCAGGTCCAGGGACTCGGGCGCGGCTGGGAGAGGGGGGACGGGGAAAGAGGGGCTCCCCAAGCGAGACGCGGAGGCTGAGAGTTCATGCTGCGGGTTTTCACCCCAATGGACTCGGCTCCGTCCCCCCACTCCTCGCGGACAGGGTGATGGCTGGGGCGTCACGGCCACCTCCCTGCAGGAAGAACCGGACCCGCCCATCAGCACCTGCAGAGCGCTGCTGAAGCCAGAACCGCCCCCCGGTCCCGCGTCCGGGTCCCCGCCTGCTCTCAGCAGCAAGAGCGCCCGGCCAGCACCCGCGGCTCCCCAGTGCTGAGCTCCGGGAACACCGCCGGGCTTGGGAAACTGCCCCAAGGCTGCGTGGGGAGCGTGGGGCCGGCCCTNGGGGGGGGGGGGGGGGCGGTCTGTGCCAAATTTCCGCTGTCCCTAAGGACACCAGGGGAAGGGGATTAGCGCCCACCCAGGGACCTCACCTTCACCCCATTGTCTTCTTTTTTTAATTACTATTTTTGATGATGTTATGTTTGTCACCTTTAATTTTTGATGTCATGTTGCATGATTCATTGTTTGCGTACAACACCCCGTGCTCCATGGAATCATGTCCTCCCTGATACCCGTCCCCAGGCTCCCCCATCCCCTCACCCCCTGCCCTCCGAAGCCCTCAGTTTGATTCCCAGAGTCCCTAGTCTTCCTGGTCCATCTGCCCCTCTGATCCCCCCCTTCATTTCCCCTTCCTTCTCCTAATGTCCTCCATGCTATTCCTCATGTTCCACATAGAAGTGAAAGAGCCGAGATGCCCTTCAACAGACAAGTGGATGAAGAAAGAAGATGGGGTCCATACATACAATGGACTATGACGCAGCCATCAGAAAGGACGAACACCCAACTTTTGTACCGACGTGGACGGGTCTGGAGGAGATTGTGCTGAGTGTAATAAGTGAAGGGAGTCAATCATCAGATGGTTCCACCTCCTTTTTCAGATAAGGCCATGCCTGTCATGAGAGCTCGCCCAGGCCAACCAGGACGAGGACCCAGCCCAGGATGAAGAGCTGTGTTGGAGAAGAAGCCAAGACCGCTGACCCCCTCTGCTCCGCAGCGGCACTGCTGGCAGGAGTGGGTCACCCAGCACAGCCTGAGCCAGCGGCTGAGACCGGAAACCGCGGAGAGGCCCCTCTGGTCGGGGGACGCACCTGGGCCCCACACGCGCGCTCACAGCAGCCCTCACCTGCCTGGGCTCATTAGCCACGACGACCGGCCGCTCCCCAGACCCCAATTACCCGCGACCTGGCGTGGCCGCCTCGCCTGACCGAGCCTCGCAGCGCTGCCCGGCAGCTTCCCCGTGTGGGCCTCTGCACACCTGGATGGCCTCCGCAGAGCCACGCTCACCCGGCCCCCGGAGGCTGCTCTGAGGTCGTTAACTGAATGTTTTCAAGTTCTGTGCTCCAGCCCGGAGGCACTACGCTCTCAGAGGGCATGATTTTACAAATTGGAGAAAAAAGTAAAATAAAATAAATGAAAGGTCTTCTGTTCACTCCCTCCCCCACTAACAGCTCATGACCAGACCAGCGTGAGCGGGCTGAGCTCCGGCCGCCTGTGGACTTGCAGTAAGTGTGCAGAGCTGCCGCCTGGGCCCTTAGCCTCCCCACAGCATGCCCACTCCTCACGCAGACTCAGGGCTCCCAGAGCAGGGGGAGGCCGGGCCCCGGCACTCCTGACCCCTGCCCTCCCTACGTCCAGGTAGGGAAGTCGGGTGCCCGGCTCCAGGTGTGGACGGCCAGGTGTTCGGCCCTGCACACCCACGAGAAGACTGCCATGCGAAATACCAAACATCCTCTTGAGCTCTGTGCTTGAGCTTCTGAAGGCACTACTACACCTTCTACCTTATGAACTCCTAGTCATCCCTCAAAACCCAGAATAAACATCCTCACTGCCATGCATCCGTTTTCCTCTCAGCAGAGTTCATGAGTCTCGCCTTCCTTTTCTCATGTTCTCCATTATCTTCGACCACAGTAGGTCCCCTCCCTCTGGACCACTCGCTCCTCTGCCCCCAGGACCATGTCTGGTTTGTTGTTAGGCTCCCAGGCTGCCCAGCTCATGCCCTCCCCGTGGCAAGGGCTCGGGTGTTCTGTTGAATGAACACGTGGTCCTGTGAGCTCACCAACATCACTGCAGAGAATACACTACGAGCCAAAGATACACATAGGGTCGCTCACCCTTGGTGTAATGAAGGCCTGCTTGGAGCACCACCCTGCAAAGCATGATGGGGAAGAGTCTGGGCTTGGAGGCCCCCGAGCTCAGAGACGGACTAGTGAGATCTTCCACAGGCAGAGGACAGGGGAACAGACTGTCCAGTGACAAGGCTCCACCCTGGCTGAGGCTCACCCCAGACTCGCTTTGGGAGCCAATGGATGATGCAGAAGGAGCAGGAAGGGAAGGGGCATCTGGGAGGCTCCAGAGAGACAGGGTGCAAATCCTCGAGCCGATGGTCTCATGACGTCTCTAGACCTCTACCCAGAAAAAACTAGCTCCATGCACCCCGCACTTTCCCAGGCACGCGGTATCTACCCAGAGCAAGTCGTGCAGCTCTCGTCCTGCCTTTCCAGAGTGGGGATGTCAGATGCTGAGCCTAGGCACAAACCGGTGCAAGGAAGGAGGTAACTTCCTTAACAGGACCCCACCCTCTGGACCGTGGGCTTCACTGTTCGCGGCTTGTGCCTTTAAGCAGAGGGCAGGATAAACTCTCGTCTTGTCTGCATCCCAGTGGTTTCTTCTTTATGCCGAAACCACGGGCGTGCGTGTACTTGGCGGGGCCCCGCTTCTGCTCCTGGCGGCCCGGCGGGAGTCTGCTCGCAGGGGCGGTACGCCGCATGCATATTTTACCGGGCCGTGTGCGTGGGTAGGGAAAAGCAGGCTCCTACAGACGCTGACGAAGTGGACCGGATCCCGAGTGAAGAGGGTGACACGCACCACACTGTTCTCCTCTTTGACAAATGCAAGATCCTGGGAGCCTGGGAGCTTTATTAGAACACAGAGAAGGAAATTAGCTCCATCCCACCTGTCACGGGCGGGTGATGAAGTGCCTCCTCCAGTCTCCTCTGTGAAGTCCTGCGACGAGGCTGCTTTTAACCACACTCTCTCCCAAGCGTGAGGCAAGAACAAATGTGACGGAGACAACAGAAGTGACAAAAGCGGGCAGTGGGTGGCAAATCTACCTGCCCGTTGCGCATTACGGCCAAGAGGGATCCCAACCCTGCGGCCACCCTGGGCGTGTCTCTGGGGTTGGGACCCTTATCCACGCTGTGCACAGGATGCCGTGGACAAGGTGCTGAATTTAATGGATTGACAGCTGCAGAGGACAGAGCATGGGGTCCGTAAGAACCAAAGCGTTCTTCTCTAGCCTCACGAACACTCGCGTTCCTTGTGAGTATCATTAAAATGATACCCAAACAAAAGCACGCGTGTGCATGCTCATGGTGGCCCTGTTCTCAACCTCCCAAAGGTGGAGACCACCCGGATGTCCATCGGATGACCAAAGATACAACGTGTGTTCTCCATACGACAGAACCCTGTGGCTCCGACACGGGCTGCCTCATGGAAAACCTTGCAAACGTGGCGCTCAGTGAAAGGACCCAGTCACAAAACACCGCCTGTCCTATGATTCCGCCGATTACCAGTGTGTCGTGCAGGTGAATCCATGGAGACGGAAAGTGGGTTTGTGCCCGTCGAGGTCTAGGGGAGTGGAGCATGTCCACGAAAGGTACAAACAGGTTTCTGTGCGGGGTGATGACATGTGGACCACACAACGGTGACCGCTGTGTGACATCGCGAACGCACTTGTCCCTGCTTGCACATGTCCCGTGTGTGTGTTCCGTCACAACAGAAATGATGTCTACACCCCAGTGTCCGCAGCTGGATGAATGGGTAAAGAAGATGTGGTGTATCCCTCAGCCATGAAATAGAACAAGATCTTACCATTTACAACAACATGGTTGGACCCTCTGAGGCATCATTCTGAGAGAAGTAAGTCAGAGAAAGACAAATACCCAATGATCTCACTTACAAGAAGGATCCAAAAAAAAAAAGATAAAGAAAGAAAACAACACCAACAGCAAAACCCACAAGTCTGCAGACAGAGAACAGACTAGCAGAGCCGGGGGGGTGGGGGTAAGCAGAATGAGCAAAGAGAGTCACAAGGTAGAACTGAGTCACGGGGAGGTGATGTGCGGCACCATGGTGACTAGGGTTGACAACACTGAGCTGTAGATTTGAAAGATGCTAAGAGAGTAGATCTTGAAACTTGTCACCACAAGAAAAAAGTTCTGTAACTATGTATGTTGACAGGTGTTAATTAGATTCATCGTGGTGCTCATTCTGGACTGTATACAAAGATGAAAGCTTCCCATTGTACCCCTAAATAATATAATGTTCAATGTCAACTGTACCTCAATAAAAATAAATAAGTAATGGGGTGCCTGGGTGGCTCAGTGGGTTAAAGCCTCTGCCTTCGGCTCAGTCACGATCGCAGGGTCCTGGGATCAAGGCCCGCATTGGGCTCTCTACTCAGCGGGGAGCCTGCTTCCTCCTCTCTCTCTCTCTGCCTGCCTCCTGCCTACTTGTGATCTCTCTCTGTGTCAAATAAATAAATAAAATCTTTAATAAATAAATAAATAAATAATAAATAAAAGTGATAACTACTGCATGTATATTATTTGTTGAGTTCATACATGCCAGGCACTGAGCTAAATGCTGTCATGCTTTCTATCACCTTTTTTTGTGCCCCATTGAGATCCCACCTCTGTTTCATAAACGAAGACACAGGGGAGTGATGGTTTCTGCTTGGTAGGAAATGGACCCCAGATTCTAGCCCCGGTCTGTGCACTGCCCAAGTCTACAATGTACCCAATAGGTGATGTCTTTCAGTCCTGACAATAGAAGGGCTTCATGGTCAACTAGTTTGAGGAACCCTTCATTACACAGATTAGCCTGATTGACACAGAGCATTTTAGAGCCTTAGAAATGCTAGTGAAGATTTTGATTCTCCAAGAGAAGGACCCAAGGCACTGTTTTCCCAAATCCATTCAGGCAAGGAACGTTGTTTTTCAGTCCACGTGTTACTATGGGAAGGAGTTTGACAAACACTGCTCTCAGACCTTTTTGCTCAAATGTACCAGGGTAGGAGAGGACAGACCTCTAGTCCAAGGTGACAACTAGTAGAAAAGAGCAGGCACTTAATCAGGAAGTGGATGTGGAGAAGACAGAGACAAACGACACCGAGGGAGCCACGTCAAGGTATTCAAGTTCAAAAAGCTGAAGAGATAATGCAGTGAAGGAGGCAGATCTTAGCAGATAAATTCCATCATTGAATGAAACCTTGGAGGCTGTCTAGTGTAACAATATCCACCCACCCATCCATGCACCCATCCACCTATCCACCCATCTACCCACCCACCCACTCATTCATCCATCCATCCATCCACTTATTCATTCATCTGTCCATCTAGCTATATATTTGTCCATACACCCATCTACTTACCCATCCATCCTTCCACCCATCCATCCATCTATCCGTTCATTCACCCATCTAGCTATTTATCCATCCATCCATCTATCCTTCCACCCACCCATCCATCCATCCATCCATCCATCCATCTATCCATCCATCCATCCACCTATCCATCCATCCATCCACTCATCCACTCATTCATCCATCCATCCATCCATCCATCCATCCATCCATCCATCCTTCTATCTATTCATCCATACATGTGTCCATCCACCTACCTATCCATCTACTCATTCAGAACATGTTATTTGAGAGCCTCCAATGCATGTTTCATAGTTACAGTAATTGGGGTTTTAGGAGTGAAAAAAGAAATTCTTTCTCTCTACAAGGAAAGATAGACAAAAATAACAAACATGTGTATAATATATTGGAGGTATCCAAACTATGAAGAAAAATAAGCAGTGGTAGGAACTGGAAATGATGAGGTCACCCCCCCCTTTTAATCAACCATTCCCAGTGGAAACCCCTCTTGACTGAAAGTCTTCCTTAATAGAACCAAAATCAGCCTGCTCTAGGGTTCGGCCCTTCAGTGCCCACTTTGCTCTCTGAGTTGCTCCTCTCTCCTGTGCCCCACATCCCGGAGTCTGATCAGGTCCTCTGCGAGCCTTCTCTGGCCCACACGAGGTTCAGGGCTCTGCTCTCCCTGACTGCCCACCACTCCCACCGTGTTCGGTCTCCAGTGACTGGATGCCTCCTGTGACCGGACCCGGTGCGAAGGGTTCACTCTACAAAGTTGAATGAGACAGAGACCTTGGTTTTGGGTTGTTCAGTCTCAGGAGGGGAAGAAACACTTACAGCATAGTATATAATGAACCTATGTAAGCGTGCTCTTCCCAAGACTGTGTCACTGCAGCAGCCTCCAGCTGGCCTCTCTCACTCCAGCTGGGCCTTCCCAAACCATCCTGTCCAGTGCAGGATCCAGAAGGTTCTTTTTAGATCATGAGCCAACAGACAAGAGCACATCAATGGTGTGTTTGCGGGGGAGGCTGGTGGAGCCAAAAGTAAGCAAATTATGACAAATCTACTTGATGGGCTGTTAGACAGCATTTAAAGTCATTGTGAAAGTTCCATGTAATAAAACAAAAGTGCTTTTCATATAATACTGAGTACAAACGTAAGTTGCCAAATTGAGTGTATACAGTACCATGGCCGTATGAGGTCTTCTTGTGGAAGGAGGCGGGGTTTCTTTACACTGACCACCAGCCAGTGAGAACGAGTCCAGAGTGCAAGGGCACACACGTGCCCGTGTTCAGGGGCCAGGACCAGCCTCATGTGTGTGGCACCTTGAAGACAGGAAGGAACCCTGGGCACAGCATGGCTTCTTGAGCTGGAGAAGAAACAGGTTTTCCCCAAAGGTAACCCAACTTGTCAAAGCACATGGGGACCCACTGCCATTTGCAAACTCACAGGGAAGGGCTGGGCCTGGGCTGGGGCTCCATCCAGGTGCAGGTCTGTCATCTGACATCAGGAAGATCGATAGGGAGCTCAGGTGCCCTCCAGGCTTCTGCTGTGTAGAAGGGTCACTTCCTCCTTCAAGGGGGTCGTGGATTGTGCTCAGGATCCTGTGTGCTGAGAAGGCCACGTGTTCTGGAAGGGCCAGACATAGAGCGTATGAGTCCCCATGTACCAAGCAGCTGCTGCTCCCCAGGGGCCTACATAGGACAGGGGACCCTGCTTTGAGCACAGGAACTGCTCCAGTCGGGGGTGCATGCAATAGAAATGAAGCAAAGCAAGGGAGAAACGGTGGGCTTCCAGCGCCGTCTGGCTCTTGAACCCAGCAGATGTTTCCTTGTCTCCGAAGAGCCTTTGCTGTGGATGGGGTGGGGGTAAGGGGTTCCAAGAAACAAGAGACGGGGCACCTGGGTGGCTCAGGGGGTTGGGCCTCTGCCTTCGGCTCAGGTCATGATCTCAGGGTCCTGGGATCGAGGCCCGCATCGGCAGGGAGCCTGCTTCCTCCTCTCTCTGCCTGCCTCTCTGCATACTTGTGATCTCTCTCTCTCTCTCTCTCTCTGTCAGATAAATAAATAAATAAATAAATAAATAAATAAATAAATAAATAAATAAATAAAAACAAGAGACCGGTCCCGTCACCAAGAAACTCACAGCCTGATTAGGATGGCGAGAATGACAGCCGCCAAGCCGGTACCCCTGTGTTGTTGACTAGCACAGACCCCTGCGATGGGAGCCTGAGGAAATGGCAGATTCCAGCAGGACCACTCCGGGATGACCTCAGAGGAACATCACTTGACTTGGAATTTCAAGAGACCTTCATCAGCGGAGGATGAGGCGGGTGCATGAAGGGCTGCCTTGGGGAAGCTGGGAAGGAGAGCCAGCCCTGGGGAGAGAGGTCACGGCCCCTGGGCACCGGCAGATGCCGGGGGGGGGGGGGCCTGAGGGGGACAGGGCAAAGGCCGTGTGAGGGGACAGGTTCTCACCGTGAGAGGCTTGTCGGTGAAAAAACCAACCTGGGCATATACCTCCCAGGTGTGACCGCTCTCCTTTGTCCACTGAGATGTGTAGTGAGATGTGAGCGTGCACACACACACACGCACTCACACACGGTCTCACATCTCTGGACACACTCGAACATATACACACGCACACACACCCAGATACACAGATATACACGCTCACCTACACACACGAATCCGTGTGTGTGTACACATCTGCAAATACACATAGACACACGAGCACCTGTGCCTACGTGTGTACGTGCATGTGTGTGCTCACACACACACCCTCGCACATACTCACATGTGTGCACACGTGTGCACACACACACACACGGAGTGAACTGCAGGCTGACAAGGAGGAGGGCGCCCGCCCGGCAGTGCGGAGTCCAGCCCGCAGTCAGGAGGCCCAGGACCCTGGCACAGGTCTGTCTGGTCCCTGGCACCCTGCTGCACTAGCCACGGGTGAAGATGGTGCTCCGGGCTGTGGGGGGGGGGCAGGGCAGCCATGCAGGTGCAGGACCCCTGTTTGCACGCCCTGCGGCCCACACTCAGGACTCAGGAGCCTGCACCCGACTACAGCAGCGCACGTCATTACCCACGTGAAGGGCTGCAGGGGACAGACGGCCTCTGGCGTCTGGGGCTGAAAATACCAGGTGGGGGGGGCGTGACGGAGCAGACGCAGCCCCTCTGGCTTGCTCCCGTGTTATAGTGAGCCGGCCTCAGAGAGCTGCTAAGGAAGCTGCCTGCTCTGTGAGGCGAGGGGGAGGGAGGAAGAGAAGGACAGAGCATCTTTCCCCCTGGCTCTGGCCCTAGCCCCTGCCACTCCCTCCCGGGCCTGGATCCCGGGACCACAGCGTCCTGCTCGGCTTGGCCCTGCGTCCCCCCCACCAAGCTCACTCTCAATCAGTGCACTCAATTTCATGAGCTAAGCCACCAGGCCCCTCTCTCTCAGCAGCTGAGGCCCAGCGCTGGAGGGTAGGTGGTGGGGGGAGCTCACTAAAGGGTGGCAGAATCAGCCCAAGATGGAGCATGAGATCATCTGGATGCACCCCCGAGTTGGTCCTGGGAGAGGAGAAGGTTCTGGAACAGGCCGCTGGAGGTTGCTGTGGTCCAGTGACAGCTTCATCCCTGCCCGAGCTGAGTGGGGTGGGCAGGCCCCAGCTGGCTCCCTCTGAAAGCAGCTGCCCGATTCTCAGGCCAGGCTGGACACGCAGCTCCTTCTCCCGGGGCCTCCTGCCCAGGGCCGGTGCCCAGGATTATCCTGCTTGCAAAGGGCCCCACGGGTGTTGGCGGCTTTGGCACTTACTGAAAAGAAAGCATGGTTGCTATTCATGTCTTGTGTTGAGAAATCTCTATAAAGTTTTACAGTCACAAATGTAAAAGGGGTTTTTATCGGCGGAACATTCTTCCTTACTTTCCCGCCCCCAGCCAGAACCTCGCCTTTTGTCTCCTACCTCCCAAGAGTGGGGGGTCTTTAGAAGCTGCCGCTGTGCCCCGGGGGGTGTGGCTGCGTCTGCAGGGAATGGGGAGCCATTCTGGGAATCCAGTCCTGGGAATCCCACCCGAGCCCGTGTGGTCTTGTCCTTCAGCCTGCTCCAGCCCCGCAAGGGGTGCAAGCAAGCTTCCTCCAGCTTCATTCATGCACTGGACAAATCCGCTTTGAAGGTCAGGTGCTCAGAACACAGACATGAGCAAGGCAGACATTTATTTTCTGCATGAAAATAGAAAGATACACTAAGCAAGCAAGCATATGCATATATAGTGAGCTGGTCTGGCTCAAAAGGGCCCCGTGCTGGGCTGACTGCTCTGCTGTACACTCTTGAGATGTGTCATAGATGTGAACACGCTCTCCTCTTGCATGAGGCCTGGCAGGGTGAAGAGCGGGGTAAAGGCTAGTGAGTCTGGGCTGGCGAGGATAGTGGCAGTCCACGTGGGGCGGCGGAGGGACGCCCCAGCAGGGGGGCGGCCAGAACACATGTCAGGACCAGAAAGAGCTTGGAGAGTTTGAGGAGAAGCAGAAGCAAAAAAGGCCACGTGGCTGAAATAGGGCCATCCAGTGGGTGAGCCCACGGGGGCCCAGGATGAAGGACCAGAGAGGCCCAGGACTCACCCACCAGGGGCAGGGGCCTGGGTTTTAGTTCAGGAATAGGGGAAGCTCAGAGGTGTGGAGCAGGATGAACAGCATTATCTGATCTTTTCTTTTACAGATCGCCCCGGCTGCAGAGCAGGAAATAGAGTGGGAGGGGAGAAGCCGGGAGCTGTGCAGACGCCGGCGGGCTCTGCACGTTGGAGACTGTGCAACTCTGCATGTGTGGGCGCAGAGCAGGAGGCAGGAGGATTTAGGGAAGGGAACCCACACGAGGCCTGCTGACTCCACCATCACCACTCAGAGCAAAAGCACAAGTCTCGGCCGCTGCGTGTCCTTCCCCTCACGCCCACGTGCAGTCCACCTGCGGCACCAGTGTGGTCGACCCCACTGGGCCTTCTTGACTCTTCCATCTCCCACCACACACATTAGGTCACATACAGACACACCCAGGACAGATCCCACAGCCTCGAATTAGGGCTGGTGCATGGCTCTGCTGAGGAATCCCTGGGATAGAATTATGCCCACAGAAAGTCTCACCACAAGGCCGTATTGTAACGAGCCTTTGCAATGCCATGTGCTACTTGTGCTCATGGTGGTCTGTCCCCATTCCTCCACTGGGCCAGGATGAAGCATCCAAGAAGCAAGGAACCAGGGGCCAGTGGTGAGCCTCTCTCTCCTCCTACCAAGGGCCTGGAATGAAGCACCTGCCCGGCTGGTGGGATCCCACCAGAAAAATACATGAAAGACTTCCAGCTTCATGGAAAGAACTTCAAGGTCATCACTCCTGTCTTCATAATACGGAACTAAAATGAGCAAACTGCAAATCAACAACTTGGGTCTATCAGAGTATTGAGGTCCCAAGGCAAACTGCCACCTTGACATCCAGAGAGATAGACGGGGAATGCAGAGAATCGCAGCTGAGCTCAGGTTACTGGGAGCAGAAGCTGCCAGGCCAGGAACTGGTAGGACAATCCCGCAAGAGTGGAGGAATGTCTGGAGGTTACGTGTGGAGAGTTAAAAACTCCTGGGGGCCCAGGCTTTTGTAGCTTTTCTCTCAGCTGGGTCTCAGGGTGAAGATCTGAAAATGGGAAGAAAATGGTGCACCAGGGAAGGAAGGGGAGGATAGTAAGCAGATGTGCCTGGGGGACTCTATTCTCCATAACAAAGCCTGGCTCTCCTCAAGGGAAACTACTTTCCCAGAGCCTTACCTGTCCTCTCGCACTCTCCTCTCAGCAAGGGGAGAGTAAACAGATTAAAAAACACTTCTGAACAGTTGTGTTTTCATTTTCATTTGTTTCCATGAATTTTTTAAATTCTTCTTTAATTTCCTGGTTGACCCATTCATTCTTGAGTAGGGTGTTCTTTAGCCTCCATGTATTTGAGTTCTTTCCAACTTTCTTCTTGTGGTTGAGTTCTAGTTTCAGAGGGGTTTGTGCTTTGGTGAGTGCTGTGAAAGATGTAAGCCTGATGATTCACAGACCTGTACCCCTTGGGCAAAGAATTAAAAAAAAAAAACACTTCTGAAGGTCACAGCTCAAGACCTCAGGACCACAAAAACATAATAAATAAACAAAATTAAATATGGGGCTCTGCATGGCTCAGTCAGTTAAGCATCTACCTTCAGCTCAGGTCATGATCTCAGGGTCCTGAGATCGAGCCCTGTTTTGGGCTCCTTGCTCATCGGGGCAATCTGCTTCTTCTTCTCCCTCTGCCCCTCCCCTCTGCTCATGCTCTCTCTCTCAAATAAATAAATACAGTCTTTTTTAAAAATAAAAAAAATAAAAATAAATAAATGTCATCATGAAACAGTAAAACACTTGCCATACTCAACACCTTACCACCAAACAGGCTCCAGTGTGATGGCAGGGCTTACAGGTGAAAAAGCTGCAAAATAGATTCTATTTAAGAAGGAGTTGTTAGGGAAACCTAGTGGCAACTGGAGAGGGGAGGGGGGCAGTGAAAAAGGAAGAGAACTGGAAGCTCTGGCACACCAGCAACCACCAAATGCCACCCTGTTCTCCAACAGAGCAATTAAAACCTACACTAAAAGCCAGATTTCCCAAGTTCCTATTACCAGATATGCCATTTCCAGCTTTCAAGAAAAATATTAAAAAGCAAGCCAAAAGGCAAACAGAATCACAGTCTGAAGAGACAAAGCAGACTCAGACATGGCACAGACGCTGGAATTATCGGCCTGGGAATTTAACATATCTATGATTAATATGCTAAGGGCTCAATGGGAAAGAAGACAATATTCAAGAACAGATGGGTAATTTAATGACAGAGATGAAAACTCTAAGAAAAAAATCAAAAAGAAATTACACAAGTCAAAAACATTTTAACAGAAGTGAAAAAATGCCATTGATAGGCTGTCAAAGTAGACCAGAGGTGGAAAAAAAAAATCAGTGGTCTTGAAGATATGTGAATAAAAACTTGCAAAATGAAATAAAAAGAGGAAAAAATTATGAACAGCATGCAATAGAATATCCAAAAATGCAGAATAATGACAAAAGGAGTTGCATATATGTAATGGAAGACCAGAAAGATAAAAGACAGCAAGGCTAGAGAATATGCAATATATGAGGTAATTATGGCTGAGAATTTCCCAAAATTAATCACAGAAATGAAACCACAGATCCCAGAATCTCAGAAAACACCAAACATGATAAGTTCCAAAACTCTATGCATAGGCTTACTATATTCACACTGTAGAAAACCAAAGACAAAGAGAAAACCTTGGAAGAACATGGAGGAAAATCTTACCCTCCAAGAAAGAAGGGGAAGAAGTACAATAGATTCCTCACCAGAAACCATGAAAGTAAGAAGAGATTGGAGTCAAATATTTAAAGAGTTGAAAGCAAAATGCACCAATCTAGATGTCTGCATTCAGCACAGTTATCCTTCAAAATGAGGGAGAAATACTCCCTCAGACAAATAAAAACTAAGGACATTTGCCAAGAGGAGACCTGCTCTTCAAGAAATGATAAATGACATTCTTCAGAGAGAAGTAAAATTACGTAGATCAAAAACTCGGGTCTACAGAAAGAAATGAAGAGCTTCAGAGAAATAAAGAAAGTAAAGTAAAATATTTTATTTTGCTTATTGTTAATTTGTCTAATAAATAACTGTTCAATGTAGTAATCACTATAATGTACCAGGTGATTATAATATATGAGAAAGTGAAAGGAATGGCAGCAATGTTATGAGGAGTGGAAAGGGAGAGATCCAGAATATACTGTTATTTGGTACGGCACCTGTGAACTGATTATATAGTCTCATTTGAATGTAGACATAGATCAGGTGTGAATGCGTATTGCAAAATATCAGGAAACTACTAAATTTAAATATATATATATATATATATAAAGATAGATAATTATAAATACTAAATATTTACATAATTATATATATAATTGTACACTAACAGAGAAAATAATGGAATAATATAATGCTCAATTAAAACCAGAGAAGGCAGAAAAAGAGAGGTATATTTTTTAATGGAAGTAACTGGCAAGTGTACTGAATAGAAAACAGTTACAAACATGGTAAATAGTAATCCAGCTGTACCTATAATTACTTTAGAGGTGAATAGTCTGGATATACCAAATGAAAGGCTATTACTGTCAGAGTGGATGAATAAGAAACTGTTTATCATGTGTAAGAAATCCATTTTCAATACAAAGACTCAAATATATTGAGTTAAGGGATAGAGAAAGATATACCATGCTAATACTGATCAAAAGAAAGCGTAAATGGCTTTATTAATTTCAAATGAAGCAGACTTCAAAATAGGGAAAATTATCAGGAATAAAAAGAGGCATTACATCATGATAAAGGGATCAATTATCCACAAATATACAGAAATCTTTAACGTACACACACCTAAAAAAAGTATCAAAATATGTGGGGCAAATAACAGAACTACAAGGAGAAAAAGACAAACCCACTATTGGAGTTGAAGATTTCAACACCCCCCCATCAGTAATTGACAGATCCAGCAGACACAAAATCAGTAAGGACATAGTTGGACTGAACAACACTATCAATCAACTCGATATAATTGACATTTATAGAATACTTCACTCAACAACAGCAGAATACATATTCTTCCCAAGCTCACATGAGACATTAACCAAAATAGACATTCTCGGCTATAAAACACACCTTAACAAATTTAAAAGAATATAAATCATAGAAGGTATTATTGCACACCACAACAGAATTAAACTTGAAACCAATACAGAAAATGAGTTAGGAAATCTCAGAATACTTCAAGAGTAAACAACACACCACTAAATAACATATGGGTCCAAAAGAAAAAAATCTCAAGAGAATTTTAAAAATATATTTAATTAAATGAAGATGAAAGCACAATCTATCAAAATTTGTAAAATGCATCAAGAACAATGCTTAGAGGGAAATTTATAGCATTGAGTGCATCTGTCAGAAAAAAGAAAGATGCAAAATCAATATTCTACTTTAAGAGACTCTTAAAAGAAGAGCAAATTAAAGTAAGCAGAAGGAAATACATAATAAAAATTGGAGCAGAAATGAAAATAGGAAATCAATAGAGATCAATGAAACAGAAAGCTGGTTCTTCAAAAAGATCAATAAATGTGACAAATTTCCAGCTAATCTACGCAAGAAATAAGTATAGACAAAAATTACTGACATCGGAAATCACAACATGATCACTACTGATTCCACAGACATTAAAAATATAATAAAAGAATTTATGAACACCTCTACCCACCACTAGTTATCAGATCTAGTCTGTCACCACTTCCATTCAACATTGTCCTAGAAGTCCTAGCTAATGCAATAAGACAAGAAAAAAAAAGCTATACAGATAGGGAAAGAATAAATAAAATGGTCCTTGTTTACAGATGATATAATTGCCTTGCAGAAAATTCTAAAAAAATACACACATACACACATATCATATCTTGGAAGTAATAAGTTATAAAGCAAGGTTGCAGGATACGAGGTCAGTATTCAAGAGTCAATTGCTTTCCTATATATGAGCAATGAACAATTAGAATTTGAAATTAAAAACATAATATCATTTACACTAGCACCAAAAAATTAAATATTTATATATAAATCAAACAAAACCTGCACAGGATTTATATGCAGGAACTAGAAAAATTGATTAAAAGAATCAATGAAGATCAAAATAAATGGAGACATGTTTCATCTTCATGGATAGGAGGACCCAATATTGTGAAGCTGTCGATTCCTTTCAACTTTATCTACAAAGTCAAGGCAACCACAATCAAAATTCTACCGTGTGTGTGTGTGTGTGTGTGTGTGTGTGTGTGTGTGTGTGTGTGTGTATGGACAAACTGATGCTAAACTTTATATGGAAAAGTGAAGATCCAGAATAGCCAACATAATACTTTAGAAGAACAAAGTGGGAGACTGACACTACCTGACTTCAGTACTTACTATAAAGCTGTAGTAATCAAGAAAACATGATATTAGATAAGAATTTAAAAAATAGATCAGGAAACCTGGGTGGCTCAGTTGGCTGAGCATCTAACTCTTGATTTTGGCTCAGGTGATGATTTCAGGGTCATGGGATCGAGTCCTGTGTCGGGCTCCATGCTGGGTGGGAAGCCTGCTTGAGATTCTCCCTCTCCCTCTCCTTTTGCCCCTCTCCTTCTGCTTGCATGCTTTCTCTCTCTCTCTCCCTCTCTCTCTCTCTCTCTCTCAAAAAAAATAGATCAATGAAACAGAATAGAAAGCACAGAAACAGACCCACACAAGTATAAGCAATTGATCTTTTCAAATGAGCAAAGGCACCTCAAAGAATAGTCTTTTCTACAAAAAATGTTGAGTAATCCATACACAACATCCGTACACAATAAAAAAATAAATTTAGCCACATATCTTACTTCATTCACACAGACACAGACACATACAGACACACACAGACACACACACACACAAACACACCTAACTCAAAATTGACAATGACCCCAATTTTAAAACACAAAATTACAAAATTTCCAAAAGGTAACACTGGTGAAAATGGAGCTGACCTGGGTTTAGAGATGACTGTTTAGATACCACACCAAAAGCATGATTCATAGAAGAATTGATGGGTTGGATTTCATCGAAATTAAGAGTTTTCTACTCTGCCAAAGATACTGTTAAAAGAATGAAGACAAGCCACAGACTAGGAGACAGTTGTTACAAACTACATATGTGATAAAGTACTTATATCTAAAATACTCAAAGAAGTTGTTAACATTAAATTTCTCAAAATTGTTAAAAGAAAAATAAGAACACAAACAAGCCAGTTTTTAGAAATGAATAAAAGATCTGAACAGAAATCTCACCAAAGAAGATATACAGGCAGCAAGTAAGCATTTAAAAATATTTTCAACATTGTATGTCAGAAAATTGCAAACTAAAACAACAAGATACCACCAGACACCTATTAGAATGGCCAAAATCCAGAATACTGACAACACTCAATGCTAGTGAGGATGTGAAGAAACAAGACCTCTCACTCGTTGGTGGTGTGTGAATGCAGACTAGTACAACTTCCCTGGAAAACAATTGGGCAGTTTCTTATAACACCAAACATACTCTTACCAAGAGATCAATAATTGTGCTCTTAGGTATCTACCCAAATGATTGGAAAACATGTCTATAAAAACAGCAATAAAAACTCCAACAACAATTAAACTTAACAAATGTTTGACGTGGTTTTACTCACAATTTCCAATTTCCGAAAAAGCAGAAGCAACTAAGATGTTATTCCATAGACAAAAGGATAAGCAAACTCTAATACAGCCATATACTGGAGTACTATCCAGTAATTAAAGACAAATGAGCAATCAAGCCATGAAAGGACATTGACGAACCATAAATGTATATTACTAAGTGAAAGTAGCCACTCTGAAAAGGCTCCATAATATATTGTTTCAATACTTTGGCATTCTAGGAAAGGTAAAGCTATGGAGGCAATAAAAGTTTAGTAATTCCCTAAAGTTGCAAGGGTAGAGGGAGTGATGTGTAGGTGAAGCACAGGGGATTTGCTGGGTGGAGAATGTATTCTGAAGAAAAGTGTAATGATGGGTGCATGACATTATGCATTTGTTAAAACTCAGAGAAATTTACAACACAAGAAGTGAACCAAAGTGTAAACTATGGACTTTAGTTAATAATAATATATCAATATTGGTTCATTAATTGTAACAAATGTACCACACTAATGCAAGATGTTAATAATAGAGGAAAGTGTATGGGGGTAGAGCCATAAGGGAACTCTATGTGCTGTCTGTTCAATTTTTCTGTAAATCTAAAACTGTTCTAGAAATTAAGTCTATTAATTAAAAATGTATATACTGAGAAACTGTCAGGTTTATGAAGATGAAACAATTAAGCAGACACAGCCACTGCCTTTAACGACTCACTGTCTGGTAGAAGAGACAGCAACATAAGTCTGCAATTATGGAGTGTGGACAGATGCAGAACAGGAAGTATAGGAGATGGGGGCACCAAGGATAAAACAATTAGCTCTGTGGGGAAAAGGAGGTCAATGAAAGAGTTCTGTAAGCTAAAAAGAGCTATAAAATATAAATCTGTTATTATTATGGTGGTTGTTATTATTCTTATGGCATTTCATTTACTTTCTCAGACAAACAAACCTGAGAAAATTCATCACCAGCAGATCTGCTCTGCAAAAAAGGTTTAAAAAATATTTTTCAAGGAGAAGGTAAATGATATAGGTCATAAACTTGGTTCTACATAAAAAAAGGAAGAATAACAGAAGAAATAAATGATGGTAAAAGTCTTTTATTTTTTATTCTTAATGGATCTAAAAGATAACCAATTTCTTGAAATAATAGCAATGTATTGGGTGATAATAGCATACGGATAGTTAAAATAAATGATAGCAAGAGCCATAGTGATGGGAGGGAGAAAGTGGTACTCCAAGCACACTGGAGGTAAAGTAGTACAGTATTACTGGAGATGGACTTCAAATATTTAACTATATATTAAAAACTCCAGGACAACCACTAAAATGAGTATAATTGCTTTGCTAAGAAATGAGATGAAATTCAATCATGTAAAACGCCCAGTTAAAACCATAACAGGCAGAAGAAAAAGAAGGAGAAAAGAAATAAAGAACAAATGTAATAAGTAGAAAATAATTACAAACATGGTAGATACTAATCAAGCTACATCAATAATCACTTTTAATGGGAATAGCCCAAATATACCATTTCAAAGCCAGAGTGTCATAGTAGATAAGAAAAGAGAGAGAGATATCTAACTATAAGCAGTGTCCTAAAAACCCACTTTAAATATAAAGACACAGAGAGGTTGAAAGTAAAGGGATAAAGAAAGATGTATCAAACTAACATTAATAAAGAAAAGAATATGTGGAATATAAGAGACAGCACAGAGAATCATAGGGAAAGGGAGGGAAAACTTAATGGGAAGTCAACAGAGAGAGAAAAAGCATGAGAGACGCTTAACTATAGGAAACAAACTGCGGGTTTCTGGGGAGGAGGGGGGTGAGGGGTTGGAGTAATTGGGTGATGGGCATTAAGGAGGACATGTGATGTGATGAGCACTGGAGATTATACACAACTGATAAATTATTGAACACTACATCTGAAACTAATGATGTACTATAAGTTGGCTAATTGAATTTAAATTATAAAAAAGAAAGCTGGGGTAACTATGTAATTGCAGATAGAGGCAACTCCAGAACAAGGTAAAGGGGTCAATTCTCCACAAATACATAACAATCCTAAACATGTATGCACCTACCAACAGAACATCAAAACACACAAGGTAAAATCTGATAGAACCACAAGGAGAAATAGATAAATCCGCTATGATAGTTAAAGACTCCAACACTCTTCTGCTAGTAATAGATAGACCAGCATATTGGTGAGGACATAGTTGACCTGAGCAGCACCACTGATCAACTTGATTTAGTTGACATTTATAGAATATTTCATCCAACAATAGCTCAATCCACATTCTTCTTGAGTTTTTATGAGACATTCACCAAGGCAGACCACATTTTGGACCATAAAACACACCTTAAAAATTTTTAAAAACAGAAATCAGACAGAGTATGTTCATAGACCACAAAAAAATTAAAAATAAAAAGCAAAAAAAGTAACTTAAAAATGCCAAATTACTTTCAGATGAAATAACACACTTGTAAATAACACATGGGTTAAAGAAGACTCAAGGAAAGTTCAAGCGAACTAAATGAAAATGAAAACACAACAAATTAAAGGACATCCTGTGAAAGATGTGGTCAGTATCCTCCCAAACTGCCAAGGTCATTGAAAACAAGGAATGTCTGAAAAACCACCACAGCCAAGAAAAGTGTAAGGGGACGTGATGACTAAATGTAACGTGGGATCCTAGAACAGAGAAAGGACATTGGTTAAAAACTGAGAAAATCTGAATAAAGTATGGATTTTAGGTAACAATATTGCATCAACATGTGTTTGTTAGTAGTAATAAATGGACCACATTAATGTATAATGTTAAAAATAAAGGAAATTGAATGTGGGATACATGGGAACTCATTGTACCTTTGCGATTTTCATGTAAACCTAAAATTTCTCTAAGGTTTTAAAAGTTTATTTAATAAAAATATAACATCACAATTTGTGGGATGCAGTGAATGCAGTGATTTGAGGGAAATTTATAGCATTTAGTGTATGAATTNTTTCTCTAAGGTTTTAAAAGTTTATTTAATAAAAATATAACATCACAATTTGTGGGATGCAGGGAATGCAGTGATTTGAGGGAAATTTATAGCATTTAGTGTATGAATTAGAAAAATCTAAAGTCAATAATCAAGTTTCAAACTTAGGAAACTAAGAAGAGTAATTAAAACTTAAAGAGGAAGAAATAATAAAAATTAGAGCACATCAATTAAGTTGAAGAGTAGAAACCAACAGAGAAAATTAATGAAACCAAAAACAGGTTCTTTAAAAAAAATCAATAAAATTGAACCCCCCTAGCTAGTCTAATCAAGAAAATAAAGGAGAAGATGTAAATTACTAAAACCAGAAATGAAAGACAGTCCATCATACCTGAACTCATGGACATAAAAAGGAAAATGAAGGAATCCTATGAACAACTTTATGCCCACAAATTTGATAATTTAAATTCAATGGACCAATTCCTTGAAAGACACAAACTACCAAAACATCCATAAAGAGAAAGAGATCATCTGAATGACTTATATCTATTAAAAAAATTGAATCAATAGTTAATTTATGTTACAAAAAAATAAAAACAAAACACCAGGTCCAGATGTTTCACTGGTAAATTCTGTCAAATGTTTAAGAAAGAAATTATATGAATTCTTCACATCTGTACCAGAAACTAGAAGCGGAGGAAATACTTTCTAACCCATTCCATGAAGTCAGCATGACCTTGATATCAAAACCAGCTAAAGACATTGCAAGAAAGGAAAGCGACAGGCCAGTGTCGCTCATGAACATAGAAGCAAAATTCCTCAGCAAAATTCTGGCCAACTGAATTCAACAATGTGAAAGAATGATACACCATAAGCAGGTGGGACTTATTATAATGCATCCTCCTTTAACCTATGGGTGTCTGGAATGTGGGTCATTGTCCCTCCATCTCCGCCGGCTGGTGCTCAGCCACACATTTTGTCCTGAGTTGGGTGGCTGGGGTGGGAAACTCCACGGAAGAGAGTCGGGGTGAGAAAGCTTTGAATTCCTGTTATCCTAGTTGCATGTTTTTGAGTCACTTAAACTGATGTGAGTTGACTGTACTTAGTTCAGCGGGAACTGAGGAGAGATGGGGGAAGATCCCGGGGAAGGGGCATTAAGGTGCCATGAGGTCAGGTACGTCATAGTCAGCGCCCTAGGCTGGTCATTCGCCACTCTGGACACACCCCACTGCTAGCTGAGCACCGCTCCCCAGGGGACCCCCACCACCAAGGCCAGCTCTGTGTCTGGGAGGCTCACCCTGACCCAGGTGGGAACCTGCAGGCCATAGGTCATGCCCCGAGGTGAGGCTCTCCCTGCCTCCCCTCCCCTCCCCCCCATCCCAGAACAAGAACCCAACATAGTCAGCCCCCATCCTGGACTCCTCGTTGCAGCAGCCCAGCCTGCTCCAACCTGCCAGACTTCATTTGCACCCTGCTGATGGAGCAGCGAATGGCCCACCCTGCCATGGGCTCACTGCTGTCCAGCCCATGGGGCCTCCAGCAGACCACCCAGGCCCTTGTCAGAGCAGCGGCCTGGAAGACAGGGAGGCAGCTCTGCCCCCAAAGAGCGGTCTCTGTCCCTCATGTGGTGGAGGGTGGGCCTCAGGTGTCACCTGGGGCTTCTGCACCCCTGCCCGAATGAGCTCCCCCAGAAATGCCTGTCCCTCGCCCCATTCCTGGGCTGTGCAGTCCTCGCCCCATTCCTGGGCTGTGCGGTCCTCCCCCATTCCTGGGCTGTGCGGTCCTCGCCCCCTCCCCCATTCCTGGGCTGTGCGGTCCTCGCCCCATTCCTGGGCTGTGCGGTCCTCGCCCCATTCCTGGGCTGTGCGGTCCTCCCCCATTCCTGGGCTGTGCGGTCCTCGCCCCATTCCTGGGCTGTGCGGTCCTCGCCCCATTCCTGGGCTGTGCGGTCCTCCCCCATTCCTGGGCTGTGCGGTCCTCGCCCCATTCCTGGGCTGTGCGGTCCTCGCCCCCTCCCCCATTCCTGGGCTGTGCGGTCCTCGCCCCATTCCTGGGCTGTGCGGTCCTCCCCCATTCCTGGGCTGTGCGGTCCTCGCCCCATTCCTGGGCTGTGCGGTCCTCCCCCATTCCTGGGCTGTGCGGTCCTCGCCCCATTCCTGGGCTGTGCGGTCCTCCCCCATTCCTGGGCTGTGCGGTCCTCGCCCCATTCCTGGGCTGTGCGGTCCTCGCCCCATTCCTGGGCTGTGCGGTCCTCCCCCATTCCTGGGCTGTGCGGTCCTCGCCCCATTCCTGGGCTGTGCGGTCCTCGCCCCATTCCTGGGCTGTGCGGTCCTCCCCCATTCCTGGGCTGTGCGGTCCTCGCCCCATTCCTGGGCTGTGCGGTCCTCGCCCCCTCCCCCATTCCTGGGCTGTGCGGTCCTCGCCCCATTCCTGGGCTGTGCGGTCCTCCCCCATTCCTGGGCTGTGCGGTCCTCGCCCCATTCCTGGGCTGTGCGGTCCTCGCCCCATTCCTGGGCTGTGCGGTCCTCCCCCATTCCTGGGCTGTGCGGTCCTCGCCCCATTCCTGGGCTGTGCGGTCCTCGCCCCATTCCTGGGCTGTGCGGTCCTCCCCCATTCCTGGGCTGTGCGGTCCTCGCCCCATTCCTGGGCTGTGTGGTCCTCGCCCCCTCCCCCATTCCTGGGCTGTGCGGTCCTCGCCCCATTCCTGGGCTGTGCAGTCCGCAGACTTAGAAACATCTTCACCATTTGCATGTTCCCCGGAACAAAGGGTCTTCAGCTGAAACGAGACCTACTGGGAGGGGTCTCCCTGGGCACCCGGGGCGGACCCCCCCTTCCCCTCCAGGCACCACCAGGATCCTGCTCTGGTGTTCCCTTGCAGACACCACACTGAGGGCGGATCTCGCCCTGACACAGGTTCACTGGCTTGTTGTCTGTGCTTAGACACACCCCCCCATGCACACACACACGCACCACATCCTCCACAACAGCACACATGTGGACGCAAGCTGTGTGTGGGGAGTTTCGCTCATCATGCACAGTGATGTTTACTCCATGCTGAGCTCCACGCCTGGACAAGGGGGTACGGAGCAGGTCGTGCTGAACGAATGAATGCCTGAATGAATGAAGTGAGAGGCACCCCTGCCTGGTGGATGGGGCCTGGGGTTGCAGCCAGCAGGACCTGGGTCCGAATCCTGGCTCCATACCTTAGCAGCTGCAGTGACAGGGATGATGCCGCCATCTGAGACTAGTGTGTGGAGTGGGGAGGAAGTCGCCTGCCAATTCTACAGCCCGGGGACTCGGAGGCCCCCACGGCCACGGCGAACCGGCCACTCCGTCCAACCGACAGGCTCACCGCCACCACCCGAGCAAGGAATTCCTCCGGTCGGAACCTGAAATGCCACGAAGAAGTAAGCCCCGCGTCCTCACAGGGGACTCGCTGATCACTGTGAACATTTGGAAAGACCCAGAATACCCGGCCATGGAGGGACGGTGAGCCACGTGGTGGTGCAGCCACGTCATAAACACGGTCATGGATTGAGCCTGTGGCTCCTAAATGACAAGACACACTTCATGCACTTCAAGCTGCATGCAGGTCATTCCATCGTGGGCAAGTGTGGGGCCGGGCAGCCGGGGCCCCTGCCCCCCCTCAGCCCGCACTCCGAGGGGCGCTGGGCGCCAGGCAGCCCCCGTGTCCCCGCGCCCTGTGACTGAGACACCGCGTCTTCTCCGCTGCTGGTGGGAGCAGGGACACGCGGTCTGTGGGGCGCTCGGAATAAGGTCAGGCCCGCGGCCCCTCCGCTCTTCCCATTTACTGTTTGGGTGCAAAGGATAGATCTAGAAGGACTACCCAGAAAAAAATAATACAGAAAAGAAAGAAAAAGATAGTAATAGCTTTAGCTTGACTGACTGGATCAGGATTATTCTCTTTTAACTTTTGTCTGTTTTCTGTAGTGTGCATGTAATACTTTCAGACCGACAAATACCTCTTAAGATGGGAGTGAAGTGCCCCGGAAAAAGCGGGCTGCCGCGTGCGGAGCCCATGGGCGGGCGGACTCGGGGCCGCGGGTGCTTGGCGCGAGCGCCGCTGAGCATCCCTCCTCTTGAGATAAATCCTCTTGGAGCCACTTCACCCCTCTCCGGAGCGAAGGCAGCTGAGACCAGCCTGAGGACGTGCCAGATCCTCCGACACCTTCCTGGAACCCGCCGCGGCCCGCCCGCCCGCTCGGCAGCCTGCGGGTGACAGGCAAGCGGCTGGCTCTCACGCTCTCAGTGTGTTTGTTGGTTTGAGCCAGAAAACACTGCCGTCCCCAGACATCGTCCTCATCAGGCTCCTTGCGACAAGTGTGGCTCAGCAGGTGCAGAGCCTGGGACCCTTCACTGGGGCCACGGAGGTCCACCCAGCGTGTCCCTCCCTCGGCCCGCGGACTTGCAGACGCCCCGACGGGACCCCCGCAGCCCGTCCCGTCGGAGAGCAAGGGACCCCGGGAGGGCAGAGGCTTCCTCTGGCCCAGGCACCGCGGCTCGCACTCACCTGAACTGCTGGCAGGTGGGGCGTCCAGGGCCCAAGGGGCTTCTTGGGCAAATGTTTCCGTGTCTTGTGCCTTCAAAGGCAATTGCTGACACCGAGTCCCAAAAGATTCGGTGCCCCTCCTATGTACCAGCCTCAGAGAAAGACACCGCGGGCTATTTTTAAATGTGCAAGACGGGGCCCTTCCTCTGAGGAGCTGGTGGTGGTCAGCCACGGAGAGCGTGCATGAAGCAAGGCGCCGCCCAACGCAACAGAGCCCTCCCCTGGGCCGGCAAGAGGCTCCTCCGCCCTGGGTCTGGGGGACCTGGGGCCAGACCCCGCCACCCCGCCCGGGGTCCCTCGCTGAGTGCTTTTGCACACCAGCGCTCCACACACAGAAGGCCACGCGTGTTCCCACCCCTGGGGCCAAGCACTTGGGCCCAGCTCCCGGGCGAGGCCGCAGAGCTAGCGAGTGTGGAGACCTGATGTGGACCCCTCTTTCTGTCCACTGCAGGGTGGGGGGCTGCCAGCCAGCAAGGAAGGGGTCTGAGCAGGGGCAGGACTGGGCTGGGATGCTGGAGAGGGGGCGGGTAGGCTGGAAAGAGAGAGAGCAGTCCCGGGAGGGGAGTGGGCGCTGACCAGCTGGACTCACTTCCTCCACACCTGGCCCTTTGGGCCCCTGCCCGCCCCCCATCAGGACAGGACAGGCATCCAGAGCCCACATGAACCCACATGCCATCCCCTCGTCCCCCCTGAATCCAGGAAGGGCCTTCTGGAGGCTAACAGCTGAGACCTGGAAGGGGGTGGGGGGAGGCCCCTGTGCAACATGAGTGCCGAAGACCACCCCACTCCGGCTGCGGGGCGGGCTGGAGGAGGGCCGTGGAGGGCACGGGGCCAGAGTCCCGGATTGCAAAGACGCCCTTACGATTCTACAAACAAGGATCTGAAGCAGGACCAGCCAAGTGTGTCCCTTTGTTAAACCCACAAAGTGATGTCCAGCAGCTTATTGGTCACCTTGATTGTCCGTTTCCTAAACCCCAGACAAGGAAGGCCCTGGAAGCTGTTTCTTGGAGCTCCGGGGAAGCCAAGGCAGGGCACAGGTGCCGGGTGTGGACCAGGCATGCACGGCCCAGAGAGCAGGTGAGCCTCAAGTCTGGGACGCGGGGGCTGGATGGCGAGGAAGGGGGCCTCACACGGCAGACAGGGGTGCGTCTGGGACCGCGGGTGCCTCTCACAGAGCGCAGTTCCTCGGGAGGAAGGTTCTGTCTCTCAGACGGTCCCCGTGGGCATGGCTCCCCCACAGAGGAGGGGCAAGCAAGGGCTAGAGAAAGCTAAAGTGAGAAACCATGTTCCCCGGGGCCCCTGACCTGACCTGAGGGCATGGGAGCGGGACGTCCTGGCCCAGCTGGCCGCCAGCAGGTGTGGTACAAGGACAGGTGCCCAGGGCACCAGACAGGGAGGGACATGAAGCCATTCTGGACCCAGAGGGAAGACTGCGGCTCTCTGTCCCTGTGCCCGCGGGCAGGCTTGGCGGCGGCTAGCACCCCACACTCACTGGGGTTACCCCTGGGGTCCGCCACCTTCTCCACACCTGCGATCCTCTCTGAGGAGGCTGTGCACTCTCTGGGAAAAGCAGGAACAAAATGCTGGCTGCGGGCTGCGGGAAGGAGACAGTGTCTGAGTCCAGAAAGGCCTCGTGGCGGGGGATCCGGGTGGGCAGAACCTGGGGACCCCCGGTGCCCTGGGAGGCTTCAGAGTTCCCCGGCCCTCCTGAGCCGTCTGCCCCGGATGCTCTGTCGTGTGTCAGCAGGTGGCATGGGGTACAGCCTTGGTGGGGCAGAGGGCAAGTGGCGAGGGGGTGAGCCCTTCGCAGGAGGTCCTTCCACAGAAACCTGCCAGCTGGTCACCACCACCTCAGGCCACCGCAGGGGAGGGGGGCTGGCGTCCTCCGCTGCTGCTGGGAGCCCAGAGCGAGGCACGTGCCTGGACCCACCCGCGTCGTCCCGGGAGCCCTGGGGGGGAGGCACCGTGTCTCCACGGCCCAGCGGGGGGAACGGAGGCCCGCCGAGGCCGACTGGCGCCGGCTCTCTCCCTGTGCACGGATAGCCCAGCCAGCTTCACTCAGCGAGGAGGACGAAGGCGCCATATAGGACACAAGAGGGGCTTCAAGGTGCGCCCCTGCCCTGCCTCCCCTGGCCACTTGGCCACTCTGAGCTCTGGGCGCCCCATGTGAGACGGGGAGATTGGCTGGCACATCTCACAGGCTTCTGTTCCAAGGTAACACAGCAAGAGCCCAGCACAACGAGCGCACCCTGATCTTGCAGCCCCTCGAGGCTCCAGAAGCTCCGACGCCCCGAATGCTCACACCCCCACCCCCGGCCGTCTGCTTGCCAGCAAGCCTGGCCGGTCCCTTTCGCAGCGGGTCCCCTAAAGATGCTGAACAGCTCCCTCCCTGAGGCCCTCACTCTGGTCCTCTGAGCATCCGCCAGGGCATTCGGAGCCGGCGGCGGCCTCCGTGTTGTCCCCGTGTCTCCCCGAGCGCAGCGGGGGCCACCTGATGGAGGCGAGTGGGGACGTGTCATAGACACGGACAGCCCGTGAGCCAGAGTCAGGCCCCCGAGCCCAGCGCACCGCACGGCCTCTGACCCCAGGCTCTGGGGCGCTCCCTGCCACCACCAATGACGAGGAGGATGCCCAGACACACTGCTAGAGGAAAACCTCTTCCCGGGGTGTCTGCGCTAAACGGACGGTCACAGACCGAGGAACTGAGAGACGGCCGTGCCGGTGGATCTTTACAGGCAGGCCAGGCAGCCCTTTCGTGGATAAATGGTTAAGAGTTATTTTTCCATAAATTAGCACAAGAGAAAAACCCATAAAATTTGTCAGTAGGCTTCAGAATGGTGCTATTTTCAAAGAGTACACATTGGGGCGTGCTTGGAGCCATATGGCATCTCCGGGCCGGAAGGCAGGCAGCCCACAGACCTCTCCCTCGGCCACAGGGGCGCTGCCCGCGGAGGGGCTGATGGGCAGTTGTCAACTGTCCGGTCTGGCATCCCTGCGGTTGCCACCTGCTCCTCACAGCGAGAGGAGAAATGAAAATACCCACTGTGAGGGCTAATGGTGTGCCGGGCGCCGGGCAGAGGTCGCCACGCCGTCTCCCTGGTCTGGGCAGCGGGCGCCTCGTGACCTCTCTGACTGGGAGGCCCAGCGAGGACAGCAGCCGGGAAGGTCCCTGCAGTCAGGGGATGGACCCAGACAGGATCACCGCCGGAGGCTACCTGAGCACCCGGACGGCTTCCCTCCGCAGCCACGAAGGGTGAGCACATGCCTATCTCAGGATGGGCGAGTGAAGCCCGGAGGGGTGGGGCCCAGCCGCTGGCCTCCCGCCGCAAACCTCTGAGGTCGGCAACATCGTTCCCATGTTGCATGCAACTGAGGCGTGCTGAAGCTCAGAAAGGTTGGGACAGCTGCCCGGGGTCACACAGCACATGGTTGGTGGTGGGTGGGTGGTTCCAAGGCTACTGCTTTCCAGCAGACCAGCTGGGTTGCACAGCCCACTCGGTCCACTCCTAGGAGGGCAGGCTTGCCTTTCGTAGACAAGCTTAGGCTTCTGCGGGGCACCTGGCTCGTGAACAGAGACTTTCAGCCAAGGAAAGCAGGACAAGAGCAGGAAGGCCGCTCAGTGCACTGTGTTGGGTTCCCAGGGACTGTGACCAGACAAGGGGCTCCTGTCCCCACCTCTGGTCCCGGAAGGGGAATGGAGAGGAAGGG
>LNAC01000386.1:899974-942125 GCA_002007465.1 Ailurus styani | reverse complement strand
GAGGGAGGGGAGGAGGGAGGACGGGGGAGGGGAGGGGGAGGGGAGGTGCTTCCAGAGGAGAACCCCTGCAGACCCAGCTTCCCCGCGCCCCTTCCGGACTCCCTGGGCCCCCGGCAGAAAGGCGCGCGCACCCCCAGCCCACCGCCGCCTCCTTCCTCACCTGCGCACTTTCTGGGGCTTTGGGGCGTCACACCTCGGCCTTGTCAGGACGCCCCTTCCTCAGACCCAGGCCCGGGCGCGCTCTGCCCAGGGAAGGGAGCCCGCGGGCGAGCAGAGGCGGGTGGCGGGGTGTCAGAGGCCCCGGTGCCGGGCATCTGCCCGCCCCTGGATGGCTGTCTGCTGAAGGAATGAGCAATCCCGGATGAGAACTTGACAGTGGAATTTGAAATGATGTTTCCTCGCAAATGAATTCTAAAATAAACACGGAGCCGCGTCCATTTCCTGCACCCTGCTTCTCCGTGCAGCCCAGATTCGCTGACGATCTTGTCGGTTATAAATTGCAGCCCGCGTTCCTCATATCAAAATGCACAGCTAGTGATATTTGACTCTAAAGAAATATATCCTCCGGCAATGAATACAGTCAGAAATTACTCACTGAATTTAACCAAGGAGAGAGCGACGCCATAGAAGATGTACTGCATAAATTCACAAATGTGGGACGATGGCCGTCATTTATTAACGTTTATCTCCTCCTGGGAGTGTTTGACCTTGCTTCAGCAGTTTTATTGGGAGCAAAAGCTCTGGAAGCTCCCATTTCCCTTTCCAAAAGCAACCCGAGCTATTCAAAGTAGTAAATACCACTCAAATTGTCATCTTCCTGATGTTTTCTTTAACCTGGAAGGGGAAAAAATGTGGGAAAAAAGTTCCCCCCCCAAAAAAAAAGAGCTGCCTTTGGCTGGAGCCCATGGAAATTCAGGTCATTTAAACATGCTTCAGTTCATAAAGGGAAATGAAAGCAATGTAATTGTGAGGGGCGAGGTTTCCGGCAAGAGCCCGGGACTCTGGAGGATTGCATATCGCAGACGGGAGGCAGGGCTGTGCACCTGGCGGGCACAGCCGAATTAAACCCATCCGTTCCTGCCAGCGCCACACCCGGAACACTGGCGCCGCGGCGCGCCATGGGCAGGGCGCGAGGCTGACGGACACACGGCGGGACAGAGGGGGCTCCTGGTCTCCGGGCAACAGGAGTCCAGGGCAGACACGATGGCTGGGAGGCAAACACCGCATTTAAGGGATGTGCGAGTTGCCAACGTGCGGACGGAGGTGCCCCTGGCATGCTGTCCATCCCTCGCCCGCCCCCTGCCTCACTGACCCCCACCTGAAGGTCCTCCCAACTCACCTCCCCCAGGCATGCGCAGGCACATGGGGCATGGGGGGGCAGCCCAAGGGGACAGAGGACCTGGTAGGACTGCTGTCCCCCTCAGCCCAGGATGCACTTGGCCACTGTGGTCTCTCACCCCATGTCCCAATATCCTGAACACAGTGGGCAATGGCTTATTGGGCGGGTGCCATGGGCCCAGCAGTTCCCCCACGATGGCTCGAGGTTCTGTCCCCTCCACCCCAGCCCCTGGCCCCAGAAACCCCGCAGGGAGAAGCAAATCCAGCTCCTCTGTTTCTATTTAGAGTGATGACACAGGTTCTGCAAATGTAATGTTCGTTTATCATAAAGAACTAAAGCAACTCCAAAGCACAAAGAAGGAAACAACCAATCACCCCAAAATCTACCACCCAGAAACAAGATCACGGTGGGAAATGAACTCCAGATCACTCTTGATAGAGGGACAGAGAGAGGCAGAGGTGCACAGACAGAGATGGGTAAATCAAGCAGATACTTGGTAGAAATAACTGGACCAAGCAAGATGAGGGTACTGAGGGCATTTGCAGCAAGATCTGGATTTGACTTTAGTCCCATTAAAAGTATAAAAAGGGGCAAGAGAGATGGCAAGAATTTCTTTTGTTGTCATTCTCCATTACCTCCAGGAAGAAGGAAAATAGATACATTGAAACCTTAGGTTGACATTGTTACTTTTCCCTCCATGTACTTTCATTTTATGTTGTACCCACGGCCCCTCACAGGGGAAGGGGACCCCATTCTCGCCACCCTGTCCTCCTCGCCTGACGTCTTTTCAATTGTCTTTCAATTGATTTCAACCGGTTTTATTCCGTCCTAATTTTTAAAGGGCTCTGTGTTTACACCTGTCCCTGGACGCACCCCCCCCCCAACATCCATCACCTCCATCTCCACTACCAGGTTATTCATCTGGACTCTCGAACCAGTGTTTTTCCAGGGCTGTGTCTTCCAGGCTCCTGTGCTGGGAAGGTCTGTGGGGCGACTGGACACTGAGAGGCAATTTAGCTGGATATAAAATTTTTGCTTGATGCATCCTTCCCCAGTGGATAACTGATAAAGGAGATTTTCAACTTTTAATGTTTATGGGCCCCGCTCCTGGGCTCTCAGGGAAGTTATCCTTTAACATTTACCAAGGGTCAAAATGACTCAGCAAAACCTCAAAGCGTGGGCTCTATTTCTGCCCGAGCACACATCGGACATCTGTTTCATTAAGGAAAATAACCAAAAAGGAACATTCTGAACACAAGATAAGAAGGAGGGACCGACTTCCCTGGTTCCCGTAAGATTAAAATCATACAGCCCTGCATATTCCAGAAACTTAAAATAAGATCTGCAACCTTCTAATACTCTGTAACTTTTTATATAAAGACTGTGCATAGCCTACATCAAACGTTCCCTTCCCTGAGCATAGCCTTCCTCGTGAAGACTGCGTATCTAGGCAGCTGCCCTAATGTGGGCTGGAATAAAAGTCTTCCCTTTTCTTAGGAATTCTGAAAGGTTGGTTCATTTTTCATTGACAAGCCCCACACTCATTCTTCGGAACTGATACCGTGTTGAATTGGGTGTCTTCGTTTCTCGTCTTTTCATTTGCCCAGATTATGTATTTCTTTCTCAGATTATGTATTGTTTTCAAGAAGCTGTCCTTGGTAACCTGCTCCCTATGTTCTTTGATGCGTGAGAATGGCTTATTCTCACATTGCTATTTCAGCGAAAAATATTAAATATAAAATGTTCTAGTTAAATGACAAAACGCTTAGGTCACAGTGACTCCCCTGAAAATGCAGCAGACACGGCTCTCCTGCGTGAGCCCGGGTGGCACAGACTCCAGCGACAGCCTCCGTGAAGGCCATGCCTGAGTTCTGCACTTCACCCACCACGCCGGAGCCCGGGATAAGGAGGGAGCCCGCAGCCTGACCCTTGCGTCTCGGGGGTGCCCGCAGTTTGCTGTTGCTGCCCGAACGTCCGCAGAATTATTCTGCTGTTATCTCTCAAGTCCCATAACCTGATCAAGATCCGTCTCGAGCTATCTCCGTGACAGATCTGGGGGTGACGTCGTCAGCGCGCTCACCCCTGGAAGGTTTCTTCTCCCTGACGTTCCCTTCGAGCGTCCGGCCCGCCCGGCTCAGCCTCGTTCCGGGGACAGCAGTCCATCGCGGGTCCCCCGCGGGGGTCACCGCCTGCCTCGTTGTCCTGTGCGTATCTTCCCTGCGTGTTGCTCTGACGATCTCGCGCCCTCCCTTATGCTGGTGATTCCAGGGAAGCCAGACTCGCCCGTCCTTGTCACTGCCAATTTCTCTGCCCGGTCTCCGGGCATGTCGTTTTCCTCTCGAAGCCTTCCTCCCGATGTTGCTTAACTGTTTGCTCTTTATGTTCTTAGGTATGTTTTCCTGAATTACCATTAAATACCCTCCTGACTAAGAGCAGAGCTGAAGGACCGTCCTCGGCTGGGCTGCAGATCCGGCTCCTCGGCAGCGTCTCCACGGGCTCCCCCATGCCTCTCCCTCCTCTCCCGCAGCTGGGGCGGGACGCCTCCCTACCCCCTTCCCACCGGAAGAGTAGCTGTCTTCCCTGGATCTCCATCCGTGGCCTGCAGCTGCCAGGCCAGCTCTGCAAAAGCCCGGCTGTATTTTTGGAAGAACCTGAGGTCCTCTGGGCTGGTCTGTGCTCCTAATGTCGCTGTCACACGGGGCATGGCGTCCTCAGGCTGAGGTCACTCTCTCCATCCAGACAATCAAAGCTCTGACAGTCCCTTCCCACCAACAGCTTATGAACAAAACAGGAAGATAAAAATAGCCACTCCAACGATCCAGCAGAGAGCCCCTCCCCACCACCGTCACGACGTGAGGACTCCTTCCAACCTCCTCTCTCGGGCCTCCTCACCACGTGGACTTCTCTCCGAAGATTGTCACACCACCTGGCTGCCTGTGCCTAGATTTGGTCGGATATGGTCTCCCGGGTCCGGGCTGCAACCCGGACTTTTGTCTCTGTTGGTTGCCCTGCGTCCGTCCCGGGGCTCAGCCATCTGAGCCACAGATGGCATCTCTCGGCTGGGGTCTCCTCTCAGGCGTGGCTCTGGTGCGGGTAAGGGGGGAACCCAGGATGCTGCACGAGGCTCGCGTGCCCGGCAGGGACCCTGGACGCCGCATGAGGCTCCCGTGCCGGCGGTCCTCAGACCCAGCAAGGCCAGAGGTGGATGGGGGCACAGGCACCACTCAGACAGGAGCCACAGGAGCTGGTTTGAGCGGGAGAGTCTTAGGGCTGTGACACAGAGCTGACTGTCCCCGCTCCCCCACAGGGTTCTGGGGGCAAAGAAGGCAGCCCTGGGGGGTCCGCAAGGGTGGAAGGCCAGCCTTGGCCCCGTGCTGGGCACCGGCTGACCGCAGCCCCCCTCCAGGCTGAGGCGGATCCCGACGATGCTGCCGCGGGTGGCAGACCTCACTCCCTGAGGACTCGTAGAAGGTTCCGGGGGTGCGGCCCACCCGCTGGGAATGCGGAGCAGGTGTCTTCCCACAGCCGAGCCTGTGGATGGAATCCCAGCCAGAAGGCCGGCCCCGTCTCCCCCTCAGCTCAGCTCGGGAGCCCTGGCCCGGGCTGCACACTGGCCCAGGGGTGTTTCCGCTGACCAGCAGACTGCTCCTTGAACCAGCGGGCGTGGAGCAGCACGGGAGGGCCTGCGGACCCGGCGGCTGGCCCTGGGGGCTCCTGGGGGTCTGAGAGCCCCTGGCACACTGCCTAGTGGGTTTGGGGCTCCCGTCCTCTGAGATTCCTCCTGGGCCCTTCACTAAGGGATCTGGAAGCGTTGGCATTAGCACCCTGGGTCACTCACCTAACCAGCCACCTGGAGCCTGATACCCCCCACTTCTGAGCTGGGGGAGGAACTCTCCAGCCGGTGAAGCGATACTCTTGCAGGCTCAGGGTCCTGTGATGGCCCGAGGCCCTGTCCACCCGGGGAGGGCACAGGTGCCCTGATAGCTGGCCCCGTTCCCTGGGGGAGGGGCCGGCAGCTGCGGGAGGTGGTGACCGATGCCCTCCCCCTTGCCCCACACCGCGCCAGGGTGAGGTTGGTCTTGGATAAGATGGTGTAATAAACTGATTTCTTTATCATCCCTGAGGCAGCTAATAAGTTCTGCAGAAGGAGCAGCAGCCTTGAAATTGGAGAGGAGCAGACGGGGGAAGGGAGGGATCTGAAGGTATGGAGATCCCCACAGAACCTGGAAACGCCGCAGACAGATTTAAATGAAACAGGAACGTGTTGTGCCAGGATCTCCGAACTCCTGGGTCCGAGGGCAGCAATGTGGGGCAGCCTGGGGTGACCCTTCCCCGGGATCAAGGCGCACAAGGGAGCAAGGGCCTCAGTCTGCACCCTGCAGCCCGCCCCCACCCGTCCACACCAGCCCTCTCCTCCCCAAACCCCCAGAGGACCCCGGCTACGCCCCGAGCGCTGTGTCCAGGCAGGGAAACCAGAGGCAGGAGCTGATTTGACGGACAAGCTGTGGGGGGGGGGCGGCCGTCCAGTCGCAGTGTGATGCCCCGGGCCTGGGGCCTCCACCCGGAGCCTCTGCTCGGTTCTTTGATGACTTCTTTCCCTCCCGGGTACCTGCAGCTGTCCCGGCAGAGTGCGCCTGTCCAGTGGCTGTGCCCCCGGCAGGGGAGGAGCAGCCGGCTCTGGGTGTGGCCGTGGGGGGGGGTCTGCTCAGTCGGGGTGGGGGAGGGGCCTGGGCTTGTCAGCCACCTCTTCCTTGTGAAATGGGATCAGGAAGGTGTGTCGTGGGGTGACACTAGAGAGTGCCTGCCCCGGTCCCCAGTGTCCTACGGACCCCCGCCATTATCCAGAAAATAAAAGCGTAATGACAGTGTGCAGGGCAGACGGGCCAGAGCTCAGGCAGTGAGCCGCTACGTGCTCAGCCCCGAACGATGGGCCATCAGCTCTCTGGCCCCGGGCCCCAAGGCCTCCAGAAGGTCAGTGTGTGTGTGTGTGTGTGTGTGTGTGTGTGTGTGTGTGTGTGTGTGTGTGTGTGNGAGGGGGGTTACAGCAGAGAAGGGCCGAGGACAGATGACCTCCTGCCCCTGCCCGGGGCTCCCACCAGCGGCCTGCCCTCCCACGCAGCAGCCCCTCCAGCCCCTAACTCTGGGCCAGTCCTCTGCCTGCACTGTTGTCACGCTCTTCTGCCGGGACCCCTCCCTCTCAACCTCCGCAGCCCTTACACTTTCCCCATTAGAGGGAAGGAGCCCAACACGTGCCCGGTCTGAGCCCGGCTCCACGGCTCGTCACCCACAGCCTCGGGCGGGACACTGGCCTTCCCTGGGACTCGGGGTCCTGGTCTCTGAGACTCAGAGGGGACCCCCGAGGTTCTTCCCCGCTTCGTGGAACACAGGCCCCGTCCTCTGTGAGTTCTGCCCAGGTCATTCCGTGTGCGACGGCCTCACCTCGCCCCTCCATACGCCTGCAGACCCTGACATCGCATCGGGCCCCCAGCAGGAGTTGGATGTTTCAATGAGATGATTAGACAAACATGACATGGCAATTCGTATGCATTTGTGAGTAGGAAGCCTGCAAAGTTCTCTGCATCAAAGTCTGTGGCTCACAGGGTCTGCGGCTATGCGTGGGCTCCATGACTGCACAGATGGATGAATGAACTGCGGAGCAGACGAGCATGAATGAATGAAGGAATGAATGAAGGGACTGCTTTCCTCTGCAGAGAAAATCAGTGTGCTCGAGCTGCTGGAAGGAAGGAGGGAGGGAGGGAGGGAAGGAGGGAGGAAGGTGGAGGGAAGGGAGGGAGGAAGGAGGGAGGGAGGAAGGGAAGAAGGAAGGATGTAAGGAAGGGAGGGAGGGAGGGAGGGAGGAAGATGCCCTCTCTGACCAGATGAGTGTGGCCTGTCCCTCTATCCCCGACAGAAGAGAGTAAGCCCCGGAAGGCAGAAAAGCGTCTCCAAGCAGGTGCAGAGCCTCAGGGCACAGAGAAGAGGCAGCTGGGCCCAAGGAGCTGCCCGAGGTGTCCTTGCCCTGACCCCTGCAGCTGCGCCCGAGAGCCACAGCCTGCTGCCTCGTAATGGCCCGTGAAGCCAACTAAACAACTCGATGTGAAGCTAATGACAAAATCTGGAGGAACAGCCACCTTCCCGGTCTCCATCAGAGCGGGCGCTGTACGTGGGAGCAGATGGAAGAAGGAAGCGTTTGTGGATCCAGCCCCATCTGGCCACCACTGACGGCCCATCTGACAGCAGGCTTGCATTGTTTCCGCGGCATCATCGAAGGCGGGTTATTTGTCTCCACGCGCCGTGGCCCGGCCTGCACGGAGACCTTCAGAGAGCCCGGCGCGCTCTCTCAGGGACCAATAATTCACCAGCGTCCTCTGGTCCTCTCAGCTTGCCCTGAGGCCTCTCTGGCCACCCTCACGCTCTGCTTAGGTGGCAGATGAATGGCGCTCTCCCCTCCTCTCCTGGGCTCCGCAGCCTTGGCTCGTGTGTGGGAAGCACTCACTCACGACAGGTTCTCGCCCCATGTTGAACTCCAAAAACTTCCAAAAGATTCTAATTTTCACAGTACTCCTAACAGTGTTTCTGCCAAATTAATCGCCATCTTTTTTATTGTAAGTTTTCCCGGGTGGGAACCTTGATGTCATCTATGGCTCTCTGGCTCCTGGCTCGGACGGCACGCGGGCGATGACCTGACGCGTGGCCTGGCTCCGGCTGACCGCTTGCATGGGGGCGCGGGGCGGGGTTCAGAAACAGGAGCGTGCGTCCCGGGGAGCACGGGGACAAGCCACGTGTGCGACGGCTCCGCACAGAAGTCGGCTCTGCTGAATCCGGCAGCCGGAGCACGTAGCCACGTCGATCTCGGCTGGACATGGGGCTGCGTGACCAGCAGCACCATCGGAGTCCAGTGCCTTGTCATTTTCGAACAGAGGTGCGGTCCCCGTTAGACGCTCGCCCCCACCCCCAGCCTGGTGACACGGTCCACGCTCTGTCTCACGGATCTGACCACTCTGCCTGTTTCATGTCCGTGGAATCTCCCAGTATTTGTCCCTGTGTACCTGGCTGATTTCCCTCGGCACGTGTCCTCGAGGTCCGTCCCTGGAGGAGCCTGGGTCAGAGTCCCCTCCTCTCGAAGGTGTGATCATCCTCCGCTGCCTGGATGGGCATCTTTTGTCTACCCTCTCGTCCAGGGAGGGAAACGTGGGCTTCTATCTCTCGGCTGTCATGACTCCGTTGAGCAAAACCCAGCCTCAGAGCGGGACCCCAGGCCGCCCCACTGGGTGGGGGTGGGGTGGGGATGCAAAGCCGCCAAGCGCCATGTAACAGGGTCGGTGGGAAGAGGCAGTGAGAGGCTTCCAGATCAGATGGGGTTGTGCCTGGTGTGGACTGGACGTCGGCGTGAGCCCTGCACATTCTCCGATCCGCACCCTGCGGCCGTGCTTGGAGCCCCTGCGCTACGAAAGGGGACACAGTCTGCCCTGTCCACTGCTCGCTGTGCACACACCTCCGGGGCTCCCCACGCCTGCAGGGCTCTCTCGCTCCCGTCCCTACCCTGCGCCTCGCAGAGACCAGGTCGCCCTAACTGCAGAATTTGCTCCCCCCTGCTGGGTCCACACCACTGCCCTGGAGCCTGGTGGAGAAAGCCAGCGTCCCCAGCACGCGTGTCCCCTGGTCACCCCAACTCGGCCAGCACAGTGGACATGGCAGGCCGGAGGTCCACACCCCTCCCCGGGACTGCTCGTGCGGACTCGGCACGGGAATCACAGGCATGTGTCTCCAAATACTCTGCTCACTTGGAGCAGATATGATAGCTGCCAGGCCGAATGGGGTCTGTCCTCCTGTCGGGGTGGCCCATCCCATGCCCGCGGCCAGCGGCACTCAGCGTTCTGTGGGTTGTAGGTTACTGACTAATTGGCAGGAGCAAACGGAGCCAGAGAACGGGACCGCCGGAAGCCAGAGGCTGGTCTGGCTTCCATTAGCACCACCTTCTACTCCCTTTGCCAAGCCCTGCAGGGCCCACATTCTGGCAGATTCCATACTGCGCGTGCTCCTGGTCTACACGGCGAGCAGCCAGCTTGCCCCGTAGCACGTACCGGGGCCCGCGGTACGCATGCCGCCCTTGGAAGGGGAAGCAGAGCAGGCGGCCCGGGCAGCGGGGGGCAGGCCGCTGGTGGACGCGGGAGGTGGTAGTGGGAGGGCCTGGCCGGGCCCGTGCCCCTCCTGCCTCGTGAGCACCTGGGCCTGCCAGGGCTGGGCTGGTCCGTGAGCCACCTGGGCAGGCATCATCCCGCCGAAGCGGGCACCAGGAAGGGAAGGGGTTCAGGGCTGCAGGCTGGCCCGCTCTCTGCCAGGAGTCTGGATCCAGCCCTAATCAGAGATTATGGATGATCCAAGTGGGTTTCTACCTCCAGCCAATCAGCCAGGACAAAGAGGACTCGTGCCTGCCTGCGTGGCAGCGAGACAAAGGGGACTGGGCATCTGACACCTGCAGCCGCTCACCTGACAGCTGACCCGAAAGGCACAGCCGCCAGCTCCTCGCCGGCAGCCCAGCAGCGCTGAAGCTACGGGGGGATGAGGCCAACTGGAGGGGGCTCCCTGATGGCCAGTGAGGGGGTGTCGAGGAGGAGAGCGGGAATGGAGGGCTATGGTCTGGGGAGGAGTCGGTGGAGGGGTGCAGGCAGCTCTGGGGGGAGCAGGAGCTCAAAATGGAGCATGGCCCGCGGGCACGAGGCGCCCGGCTCCCAGTCCACGGATGGAGAGTGGCAGGGACACGAGCCTCCACCCAACCAGCCCGCCGGGGCGTGGGGGCCCCCGACACCCAGCGGGCACCCCCTGAACCCACAGGCGTGGATGCCAGGGCAGGCCTACTGGCTGCCGTGACAGCCTTCCAGGGCATCATGGGGGATCAAGGTTCCGACGGGGCTGGGTCCTGGGGCGGAGAGCCCGGAGGGCGGCGGGGACACGGCGCCGGGCCAGGGGAGGGCGTTGCAGTCAACTCGATGTGTGAGCCTGGCTAGGCCACAGGCCCAGATGCTCGGTCCAATCTTATTTGGGTGTTTCTATGAGGTGGGTTTTCTTGGATGGAATTCATATGGAAATCAGTGGATTCCTCCACAGCAAACCAGCCTCCCCGAGGTGGGTGGGCTCCATCGCATCAGAGAGAGAAGAGCGGCCTCCCCCAGCAAGGGGGGGCTCTGCCAGCCGAGGGCCTTCAGACCAGATGGCGACCTCGGCCTTTCCCCGGTCCCCCCAGCCCTGCCGCCCCACCCCTGCCCCACAGACGGCGGGACCTCGTGAGCCGGTTCCTGCAAATAAATATGTTTCCAGTGTGTGCTTGTATGTGTGTGTGTGCGTGAGTGTGTCTGTGGGGAACAGCACGTGTGTGTAGCGTGGTGAGTGTGTATGTACAAGAGTGTGTGTGGGGGAACAGCACGTGTGTGTAGTGTGGTGAGTGTGTGTGTGCGAGTGTGCATGAGTGTGTGTGTGGTACAGCACGTGTGCAGTGTGGTGAGTGTGTGCGAGTGTGTGATACATAGGAGTGTGAGTGTGTGTAGTGTGGTGAGTGTGTAGTACAGTGAGCGTGTGTGTGAGACTGCGTGTGCGTGTAGGAGTGTGTGCATAGTGCGGTGTGCGTGTGGTGCACTGCGTGTGTGCGTGCAGGAGTGTGCGTGTGCAGGAGTGTGCGGCAGTCGTGTTTCTCTGGAGCCCCCTGACCACCGCACAGCTGCGTGCTCCCCCGGGTCAGCCGGGCTTCCTTCAGGGCCCCACGCAGGTGGGAGCCCGGGCCCGTCGGTCCCCGGCTGCAGGGACAAGGGCAGGTGGCCAGAGGCTGCCACGTGGCAGGGCCTCGAGGGCGGGAAGCAGGGCCGCGCACACCCTCCGGAGTCCCGCCGCACGCCCGGCGCCCTGATGAGCTCCTTAACCTCGCCGCGCTAGCCTCCTCCCTGTGTCACGTAAGGCCCTCCACGGCGAGATTGTCCTGAGGCCCCGAAGTGATAACATTGCCGCGCTTCGGGAATTGCGAGTGCCCCCTCTGAATGTCAGACAATATTATTTTTGAATCAGTTTCAAGAGATCACTTCAAGAGGGAGTATTGGAAAATTGACTTTTTTTCTCCCTCTGATTTCACCGAACGCCGTCCTGCCTTGATCTTGCGTGCCTCTGGTGCTTGCTGGCCCAGTGGCCCCGCTGGACGGCATCCGTGTCCGGCCAGAGGGACTCGGTGGAGGACGAGTGGGTGCCCTTGGGCAGAAGGCGGAGGCACGCAGAAGATGCTGGAAGCCTTGGCCCCTTGCGTCCCTCCCCTCCAGGCTCCACGGGGGCCCAGCGCTTAACGGGGTGACCCCCGGGCCCCTGGTCCCGGCTGTCTGTCCGCAGCCCCGCCGGCTTCTCCAACAGGCGAGCTGGCTGGCTTCGTGGAACATGCCAGGGCTGGGAGGGGCCCCGAGGGGACCTGAGCCAAACCCCCACCCCGGCAGGCATCCCTGCATGGAGCACCCTGGCTTCTGGGTGAGACTCCGCGGTGCCGGAGCTCGGGAGCCCCTTGGGCCCGGCCCGCAGATGGAGAGCTCCGGAATCTAAAAACACCCATGGGTCGGCCCCCCTCCGGATGCCCCCTTTCACGGGACCCGTGTGTACTCGGGAGAGCGAGGCCAGTTCCCGGGCCCCCTAAACGTCCACCGTGCTTGCTTTCCATTCCTTCATTCATTCATTTCCCCCTAAACAGTCCCAGGAGGAGTGTGGGTCATTTGGGTCTTTTTTTTTAAATTGTACTAAGATAACACACAACATGGCATTTCCCATCTTAACCGTTGCTGGGTGTCCAGGTCAGGAACACAAAGCAAGCATCACCCCCTCCGTCTTCAGGCCTTTTCGTGTCCTCACACTGAAACTCTGTCCCCTCAAAGCCCTCACTGCCCACCCCTCCCCTGCCCCGGGCGCCACCATCCACTCTGTCTCCGTGACTCTGACCCCTCTGAGACCTCCCAGGCGTGGACTCTCTCGGTCCTTGTCCCCAGCGGCTGGCTGACCTCAGTGAGCGCAGGGTCCTCAAGGTCCGTCGGTGCTGGAGCAGGTGGGAGAGGCCCCTCCGTCGATGCGGCTGCATCGTAGCCCCTCGTGTGCCTGGACCGCACGTTCCCATCCCGACGTCCATCCATGGACACCTGGTCACTGCCACCTCCGGCCGCCGTGGGTGTGGGTGTAGGAATATCTGAGGAGGGCTTGCTTTCTGTTCGTTTAGGAATTCACCCAGGAGGGAGGGGGCTGTGTCGTCTGCGCGGCTCGGCTCCGTGTGTGGGCCCAGCCTCCACGCCCACCCCAAACCCCAGCCCCAGGTCAGCACGGGCGCCTCACCCGGGAGCCCATACCTCTCGCTCTGAGCTTCTCTGCGGCTCACGGGGCTGTGAGCGTCCGCTGCTCTTCTTGAGCCCAGGGGAAGACCTGGGGGTCCTCTGGCCCCCTCCCTGGCCCCGGCCCCTCCCCTGGACTGTGCCTCCCCCGTGCAGCGAGTGCCCCCATCCTGTCTGCATCTGGCGCTGACTTCCAGGCTGGTCCCAGGCCATCTGTCTGGACTGTGTCCTTCCCAGACACCCCCAACCTCCAGCCTCGGACTCCAGCCGTGTCCCAGCTCCGGACCGAGGCCCCCTTCTCACTGGAGGCCCGCGACAGCTGCTGACCCTTACCTCGGACTCCGGCCCAAGGTTACGTGGGGACACGGAGGTGGAGGTTGGGGGCAGACAAAGGGCTCAGAGACCTCAGCAGGCACCCTAAGCCCTCGGGCCAGGCCAGCTTACCCGCCCCGCCTTGCTGGGCGGCAGGCTGACCTGCAGGGACCCCAACTCTCTCTGCCCCTGCTGATCTGCCCGGAGGGAGGGCAGGGCCACCAGCCCCAGGTGCGCGACGTGCACCCTCTTCCGCCCGTGGAACGCCTTGGGGACCCCCTTTCCCGCCTGGCACCCCACCGGATTTCATTTTGGGAAGACCTCTGAGGTTGTATGCTGGGGTGTCCCCAGGTAGCAGCTGTTGTCCCAAGTCAGCTGAGAAAATCTCGCCCCAGACCTTGGGAGATGGCCCCTGTGGTCTGTCCCGTGCTCCGGCCAGGAGACGGAGGGCTTGGTGAGGCCAGGACACAGCTCAGGGTCAGGGTCAAGTTGCGGTCACCTGACACCGCACACCTGCCTCGCCTCTCAGGTCCAGCCTGGCCGGGGGTCTGTAAGCATCCAGGAGGCCCCTGCCCCTGGGTCCTTTGTCTCCAGCCCTTGGTCCCAAGCGGCCCTCAGTCATCAGGAGAGGAGACGGAGCCTCACCCCCATCGGCTGCCCGGCAGGTGGACAAACCACAGCACCAGTGCGGGCTTTGAGTGGGAACTGCCCGAGTGAGGGGCACGGGACAGAGCGGGGAGCCCGGAGGGCGTCCAGTTCCTCCCCCCACACCAGTGAGCCAGGCAGGGCGGGGGCCAGGAGGCGTGGGGAGAGCCCTGGCCACAGAGCCAGCAGAGCCCGGGCCACGTCCCAGGACCCTCTCTGGGCCTGGAAAGCTGCGGGTAGCTGGTGGCGGTCGTGGGAGGCAGGGCCCCTTTGTTCAGGGTCTGAGCGGACTTCACCTGGGGGCGGGCCAGAGCTTCCTGACCCCGCAGGTCCACCCCGGCCGCCCCGGCTCCCGTTTCCTGCCGGTGCCCCTCCCTCGGGCCTCCCCCCTGCGCCTACAGCCTGAGCGGTGGGGGGCGGCGGGGGAGCTGGGAGGGAACGGGAGCTGGAGCTGTGGATGCCCCGGGGGCAGAAAGCGGAGGGGCGAGCCGTGGCCTGGGGCCGTGTGGTCGCTGTGTTTACCGAACACTGGAAGTTCTGAGATGAGCCTGACTCCTGGGCCTGGCTCGCGCCTCTCCGGTGACACGGCCACCGTGGATTCGTTTTTAATGTGCTTGTAATGGGGCTTGAAATGAACACAGGCTTGCTATTTATTTTCCTTTTCGGTTTCTGGGCACCCTCCGTGCTGCTGGCCGCCGGGAGGCAGGGGGCAGGGGGCGAGTCCGGCGTGCCCAGCCCCCGGCAAGAGCACAGGTGCCTGCCCACCTCGGCCGGCCCGTGGCGGTGGACGGCCAGCCCCCAGCCCCCAGCCCCGCTGCTGGAGGACGGCCGGGCACTTAGGGTTCGATGGGGACGCTGCTTCCGTCAGCGAAGACGTGAGTCCGGGGGAGCAGAGAGTGTGAATGGGGCTCATCCACTTAAAAATGGTTCAAATGATACATTTTAGGTTATGTGTATTCTACCATAATTTTAAAAGACTGTTTAAGAAGAAAAACTCATCGAGCTCCTGGTGCCTTGGTGGCCCCCGCCGAAGGGCGAGTCCAGGTCTGGGCTCTGGCCGGGTCTGGGGGCATGCCCACCCCCGTCACCTGGAGAGCCTCAGCCGTCACCTAAGGCCCGCTATCTTCTCCTCTCCCCCAGCCAGCCAGACTGGAGGCCACCCAGACCTGGAATGACCACGGGGGCTGGAGGGCTCCGCCCACAGTCGGGTCCCCTGCACTGGGACCTGGGCCCCACCTGGGTGGAGCAGAAGGGGGACAGTTTAACAGTCCCTGGAGCCACCCCTGTCCCCCCAGACCACGGAGCTCCTGCTTCCCAAACCCAGAGGCCAGGCAGGTCTGGGGAGGGCGAACGATGGGGGTGGTCCCCTCGGCGAGGCTGCGGGCCGGTCGGGGGTGCTGGGACCCCAGAGAATGAATGGGGCCACAGGGGAATTGCGGCTCCACGCCCCGCGTGCATCAATGCGGGCGTGCTGTCGCCCAGAACAAGTTTTAAAGACCCGATCTGAGGACATCATGCATTCTTCCCTCCCCTAGGGGCTCAGCCTGGAGACAGTTTGATGCCAGCACTCTCCGTATTAAACAAACATTATTCCCCACGACGCCTCACACAGCTGGGCCACTTCGGGCCACACAGGGTATGAAGCACAGACTCCAAGTCCTGGAAAGACTGTAAAGACATGATTTGTTCTTTTTCTGGACTCCACACAGCAAGCTATACATAAATGCAAAAAGCAATGTTCATAAATTCTTCATGCTATTTACTTAGAGCCTGTGTTTATTAAACTGGTTGGCTTCCAAAATCTCCTTGTAGATTTCTTTCTCAAAAAAGTAAGTTTTATTTCTCCAGCCCACCATGAATTAAAAATGGGTCTTTGATATACTCAGCGAATTCTACCCCATCCGTTAGACTTACATAAGGGGTAGAAATAGACAATATTCATCAGCAGTTCAGATACACACGCACATGCAGAGTTTTTTGCTGTCCTGTAAGCTGAGCAAATTCTTAGATGGGCCTTCTCCGTGTTCCGCGTTTTCTTTCTTTGCTAAGACATCTTGGAGTCTCTTCGGAATCCCAGCGAACTGGAGTAAGGCTCTGAGAAGATCCCTCCTGTATGAAAACAGCCTTCATGTTCCCCAAGCCCGTTTATGTGTCCGTGCACTTTGGATCTCAGTGCACCTGTCAAGACCAGCAGTGTGGGTGAAAATGCCCCCTTCCCCAGGCAGGAAACTGAGTCCCCGGGAGGGCCGTGTCTGGCTCAGGCCACAGAGCCGGAGAGCCACGGAGAGGGCTCAGAGCCGGGACCGCGGAGCCCCACGGCGCCCCCACCAGGACAGCGCCCTGTCCAGCACCTCTGTGCCCACTCCCCCAGTCCAGGCCCCAAACAAGGAAGCACCCTGGACCAGGGACAAGGACTTTCAGGTCGGGTGGGTCCCAGGGCCTGGGGCCCCGGGGTGCCCGCGCTCAGGAGCCTAGTGTTGGATGTGAGGCAGGGGGCTGCTATAATGCACACAGATTTTTTTTTTCATTTGTCTGTTTCTATTTTGAGCTTCTAGGACTCTCATCTCTAGTGTTGATCTTCTGATCAAGACCAGCGACCTAATCCTCCAGGCCAGTGAAAAATGCACCCTTTGGTGTCTCTTGCTCACGAAGCAGGTGCTGATAATGATTCTAAAATATAAAGATTTTTCCTTCGAAATGTTTTATTACCTCGAAGCCATCGCGGGGATGAGGGAGACACAAGTAACAGCAGAAACTTACAAATAGCAAAGTAATAATATTTCCAGGCTCATCATTTCATGTAAGATAATAAATAATAATATTTTATTTTATTATTTTTAAAGATTTTATTTATTTTATTTGACAGAGAGAGATTACAAGTAGGCAGAGAGAGGAGGAAGCAGGCTCCCCGCTGAGCAGGCAGCCCGATGCGGGCCTCGATCCCAGGACCCTGAGGTCATGACCTGAGCCGAAGGCAGAGGCTTTAACCCACTGAGCCACCCAGGCGCCCAATAATATTTTATTAATACACTGTCTTGATCAGTCATAAAATCATATTTCTGACTACAACTGTCTTTATTAGGCCGTCAAAATTGTTAGTTCTGGCCACTTCAGTTTTTTCCCCAATGTCACTGAAGTTGATGACGGATACAAAATTACAAAGAACTTTTGTTACTTTTTTACTTTTGAGAAGGATCTTTCTGTTAATGCAACACTTCCCGGGAGCAGGGGCTGGAAGGACATGGGGATCCATTTCTGCAAGTTAGTCTGAAATAGACATGTGACTGCATCTACAGCTGATAGTTCTCGTAGGGCGATTTTTCTGTAACGATCCGGCTCTTCATGCAAATCAGTCTTGTGTGATTCTGAAATTAATTTCAAATATGAGATTATACAGTGCTATCTAGCTCCTCCTGATACTTGATTTGTGGTTTTATACAAGAAGCTCAAAGTGGTCTTGTGACTTGTGTGTAACTCAGATGCCTGTTTCCAAAGCTGTATCTTCAACTCTAAGGAAAAAAAATTTAAAAAGGCCTTCCTCACCAATAACTGGATTATCTGAAGCTTCATATGAAAATAATAATTTTTTTCCGTGAAATGCAATGATTTCAAGCTTGGTTTCTATTTCTAAGATTGTGAATACCGGCTTTGCAGTGTTGGAGTGGTTTTCAAGATTGGAGATTCTAAATTCTTTGAAGAATCCAAATATTTCCCCCAAGTTGCTTTCTTGCGATGTGCAAGCGAATGTTTTTATTTTGCAACGACCGCCTGACAGAACAGTAATTCCCGTGTGGACCGTCGGCAGGAGATCACACTGGGACGGGCAGACTCCTGGGAGGTACCAGCAAGCCCAGCTTCCTTTGGGGACCCCGGGCCACCCCCACGGACACCCCTTCACCGTGGCTGGTCCGCCCCTGCTCTTCCCGCTGTCCTCCCCTGTCACAGCTACCTCGGGGACGCAGGAGACGCGCCGCCCAGACGCAAGCATAAGCACGTCAGGAGCCCACGGCCTGAGCGCACCCCCAAACCCTCCGCCCCCATGTCTGTCTCTGCCACTCACACCCTGCTCTGTCATCCTGGGCGGCTTCACCCAGAAAACTTCCACGTTCCGAGATAACAATTCTTACGTGCTCCCCATTTGCCAAGCTGGGGGCTGGAAACACACGAGGGCAAGGTCACGTGCCCCTCAGAGCACAACCTTCGGCAGGACAGCCGGAGGGGCACGGGCCCTGGGGGCCCCTAATCCCATGGGGGGCGTCCGGGAGCAGGCCGCCGACCCCTGGCACTCAGGATAAACAGCCGCCCCCTTTCATCCTCGGAGCATCTCCTCTGCTCACGAGAAGGCAGAAACCCTCTGAGACGGTGTCAGAACGAATCTGACCTCCGTTCCCGGGGACGAGCAAAATGATCGTTCTCTGCCCGACAAGGGGAATTTCTTTCCTAAGAGGTTTGAGCCTCGTTCCATGAAGAAACGTCACCCCAGCTCATGTGACGTTTGCCTTCATATGTTACCCTCCCGGGGATCGCTCAAAGGCAGCAGTGGACGCTGGGCCATTGAGGCCAACATCTGAGAGACAAAATTGAGTGTAAGCATCAAATTCTAGGGACCAAGTGGAGGTGCTGATCTCAGCTGTTACTCCCTGAGCCCTTGGCTTCGAGCAAGTGACCTCGTCTCAATGGGCCATGGTCTGCTCCCTGGGGTGAGAGCCACCTCCCAGAACTTCAAGGGTCCACTGCACTTGTGATCTGAAAATAACCGTAACAGTGACCATCTGTCCTTGAGTCCTCACCGCTGTCAGAGAATGGTGAGATTTTCACGATGACGTCTCATGATAAGGCTGTGGGGCGGGCATTGATGAAATCGCTGGCACTTAGTCAACGAAGCAACGTGCCCAGAATCATGGGGCCGATTAGGGACCCTCCCACACCCCACTGTAGCTGAGCTCAGTCCAGGCTTTCTCCGGCTGAACCACAGTTCTTTATGAGCCGGGGGCTTCTCACAGACGGCTTTTCTTAAGTGGAGGTCCGTCCCCTCTCCAACTACTTTGATTTGTGGTTTTATACAAGAAACTCAAAGTGGTCTTGTGACTTGTGTGTAACTCAGATGCCTGTTTCCAAAGCTGTATCTTCAACTATAAGAAAAAAAAATTTAAAAAGGCCTTCCTCACTAATAATTGGATTATCTGAAGCTTCATATGAAAATAATAACTTTTTTCCGTGAAATGCAATGATTTCAAGCTTGGTTTCTATTTCTAAGAATAGGGTGGAGGGTTTTTATCATGAATCAATGTTGTAGTTTGATAAATGCTTTTTCTGCATCTTTTGAAATGATCATACGGTTCTTATCCTTTCTCTTCTTGACGTGATGTATCCCATTGATTGATCGCAAATATTGAAGAATATTGAGCCACATTGAAGCTCAGGAATAAATCCCACTTGATTGTGGAAAGTGATATTTTTTAATGTATTGTTGGGTTTGGTTTTCTAGTATTTTGTGGAGGATTTTTGCATCTGTGTGCATCAGAAATATTAGCGCGTTCTCTTTTTGGTAGTGTTGTTATCTGGTTTTGGAATCAGGTAATGCTGGCCTCATAGAATGGATTTGGAAGTTACCTTTCTCTTCTATTTTGTGGAATAGTTTGAAAATAATAGGTATTAACTCTTCTTTAAACATTTGGTGGAATTCACCTGTGAAGTGCCTGGTTCTGTACTTTTGTTTGCTTGGAGAATTTTGGTTACAGATTGGATGTCTTTGCTGATAATCGGTCTGTTCAAATTTTGTATTTCTTCCCGTTTCAGTTTGGGGAAGTTGTATGTTTCTAGGAATTTGTCCATTTCTTCTAGGTTGTCCATTTTGTTGGTGCATAATTTTTCATAATATTCTCTTACAATCTTTTGTATTTCCGTGGTGTTGGTTGTGATTTCTCCTCTTTCTGAGATTTTGTTTATTTGAGTCTCTAGTCTCTCCCGCTTTGTCTCTTTTTGAATAAGTCTGGCTAAACGTTTATCAATTTTGTTGATTATGTCAAAGGATCAACTCCTGGTTTCATTGATCTGTTCTACTTTTTTGCTTGTTTCTTTGTTTTTAATTTATTTCTACTGTAATCTTTATTATTTCTTTCCTTCTGCTGGTTTCGACGTTTGTTCTTCTTTTTCTAGCTTCTTTAGTGTAAGGTTAGGTTGTTTATTTGAGATTTTTCTTGCCTCTTGAGGTAGGCCTGTGTTGCTATAAACTTGTCTCTTAAAACAGCTTTGGCTGCCTCCCAAAGGTTTTGGATCGTCATGTTTTAATTTTCCGTTGTTTCCATGTACCTTTTTAATTTCTTCTTTGATTTCCTGGTTGACCCATTCATTCTTCACTAGCGTGTTGGTTCGCCTCCATATATTTGTACTTTTTCCAGATATTTTTCCTGTGGTTGTCTTCTAGTGTCATGACATTGTGGTCAGAAAAGATGGGTGATGAGACTTCAGTCTTTTTTAATCGGTTGAGACTTGTTATGTGACCTAATATGTGTATTGTGCTGCTTTAGGAAGATTCTGAATGTATCTGTTAGATGCGTCTGGTCCCGTGTGTCATTCAAAGCCACTGTTTCCTTGTTGACTCTGGTTGGATGATCTGTCCACCAACAGTAAGCGGGGTATTACTGTCCCCTACTGCTATCGTATCACTATCAGTTAGTTCCTTTACCTCTGCATAACAACAGAAATGTATTCTCTCTTGGTATTGGAGGCTGGACCTCCGAGATTGAGGCGTCCGTAGTGCTGGTTTCTCCTGACGTCTCACTCCTCAGCTTGCAGACAGCCATCCTCCCGCTGTGTCCTCACCTGATCTCTCTCTCTCTGTGCTCACATCGTGGGGTCTCTACCTCTTCTTGTAAGGACACCAGCCATTTGGGATTAGAGCCTGACCCTACTGGCCTCTTTAACTCAATTGCCTCTTTAGAGTCCTTGTGTCTTGAAGTGGTTAGATTCTGAGGTATTAGGGATGGGATTTCATCACATGAATTTTGGGGGACACAATTCAGCCCATAAAATTCACTGCCTGTACCAGGTTGAATGGTGGTCCCCACAAAGACATGTCTGTGAACTAATCTTTGGAAACTGAATGTGACCTTATTCGGAGGGAAGGCATTTGCAGGTGAAATTAGGCTGATGATCTCAAGATGAGATCATCCCTGGACTAAGGTGAGCCCCCCATCAAATGACAAGTGTGCTTCTCAGACACAGAGAAGGTAGCAGGTGAAGAGAGAGGCAGGACCTGGCTGATGTGGCCATGAGCTAGGAATGCCAGGAGCCTGAAAAGACAAGGAAGGACTCTTCCCTAGAGCCTCCAGAGGGCGCACGGCCCTTCGGACACCGTCACTTGGGACTTTTGCCTCAAGACCATGAGAGAGGACGCGTCTGCTCTTAGAAGCCCCCAGCTGATGGGTGGTTGCTACAGCAGCCTCTGCACAGACACACCTGCTCACGAGTGTCAGGCCCTGGGCTTCAGGCCCGTGTGCTCGACAGCTGATGTTGGAGAGGATGCCGGTCAGAAGGAAGGCCCCGCCTCAGCCGGAGCCCACTGCTGTCCTCCCTTCTCCCTGAACAGACCTGGCCAGCACCCGCTCCCCAGGAGCCTGGGAGGCTCTGACCGACGCCCCTGCAGAGAGCAGCCACCCACTTCCTCAGCCCCAAACACAGCAGACTCCTCGCTGCCTGCATGTCTTCCTGCAACTCATCTCTTTTCTTCCCAGAGATGAAATAGTCAGGTTTCCTATTCAGGACTTTGTATTTAGGGACCATTGTGTAAGTTTACAGAAACCTTTTGTCGTGTTTTTGTGGGGTGATCAGGGTCGACTTTAATATAAGGGAACGCTGTCTGTGAAAAGACAGATTTGATTTGGCACCATCGCTCCGTCTGCCAGTGATCTGGAAAACAGATTTATGCTTGGGTAGAAGTCTAAGTGGATGGAGAGGGAGCGCCTACGTATTAGAATGAGCGACGAGCCCCAGGCGGGGTTCTTTACAAGGAAACTACATCCGCTCCTTCGAGGTCAAAGGCTCTTGGCTGGTTGCAACCAAGACATGGCTGCCTTTGGTGCTAACGGTGTTCATACTTTGAATTTCTGTAAACCAAAACCAGGTAAATGCTATGGAAACAGCCACTCCTTTAAGCAGCTGAACTGTGACCCCTTTGGCAGAGCTGGTCATGGCGTCTCTAACGCCCTACTCGCCAAGCCAGGTCTGCACATTTTATTTAGGCTTCGGTGTAAATGAGGGGGACAACTCTGGGCAGGTAACAGTGAGCGTGGAGCCTGGGGATGAACCCGGCCACTGCGCGGCCCGTCCACACTCACGGCGACGCGGCCGGGGGAGTCCTGACTGCCCAGCAGATATGCTTCTCCTCCCATCCTTAGTTAGCCATAGTCTCTCTTTTTGCACTTACACCCCAGCAAAGTGGAGCATCGAGCCTTGGGAATCATCACCCAAACAGAAGCTCAGTGCCCCCTGGGCCCTGCCCACCCTCCCTTCCCCAGTCTCGGAAGCCCGTTCACCCCTGAGGTCAGCCCGCCCCCCCACACCAGGCCCCACACCCATGGCTCATCCAGGCGCCCCACTCAGACCTGTCCCCGCTCCCCTCCACTCACACCACCCGTATGCCCGGTGGACACCTCCTGGGACTTGGCAGTGCTGGGAACTCCAGGTCCGAACCACAGACTCCAGCAGACCCTCCCCACACTACCCTCCTGTCTCTCCAGCCTATTCCCTTAAGGGGCCCCCACCCAGCCACAGCTCTCATCCCTGCCTTGCCTGGCACACCTGGGGCCACGACACCTCTTCTCGCCTGCTGTCCCCCTTTCCTCCTTCGCTAGCTTGGAATCCACTGGACTTCCACACAGTTGTCAGAATCAGGTCACCCTGATGCACCCTCCATGACTGTGCTCCTTCCTCTTTCCTCCTGCATACCTGACCGACTCCTGGTTCCAGGTGAATCTTCACGGTTCATTCCTGCCATGCCTCAGCCCCCCTGCTCTCCCCTGTACACACCAACCCTCTTCTGGAATATTCTTCTGCCCACTCGGCCCTGGCTAGCTCCCCATGTCCACAGTTTGGCTTAAGTGTCACACCCTCAGACAACCCTTCTGTGACCACACAGCCCTCTGCACACACACACACACGCAGGCGCACACTCGTGGTGGGAATGGCCCTCCAGCTCTCTCCTTCAGGCATATGCTCAACACCTCTGCTCCCTTTGGGGCGACTTGATTTCCTGCCCTCAAACTCACAGAGCCCATAGGAAGGGCCTGTTTCTGCCTCATCCCTTGACCCCCAGGCTGCTGCCGTCCCATTCACCTAGGCACTCAGCCCATGCTCTGGAAGCACCAGGAACTCTCACGGGACAGCACCAGCAAAGCCGACAGGCGACAGTTGACTGACCGACACGTGACGGCAGCTGTGGGGAAGGCCAAGGTGAGATCCGTTCGGGCAAAGCCCTCCCAGAGGTGAGATCCGTTCGGGCAAAGCCCTCCCAGAGGTGAGATCCGTTCGGGCAAAGCCCTCCCAGGAGCCCTGGCTAGCAGGACCCATGAGGCACAGCGGACAATTACTGTGGTTTTAGCTGCTAAATGTTGAGTGAATTGCGACATCGCACTTGACAGATGGAGACCGTGCCTCGTTTCCCCTTCTGCACTCACCACCCACGTAGGTCCCCAGAGGGAGCAGGTGCAGCATGGGGAGAAAGTGTCTGGAGAGGCAACGGCATCATCCTCGACGTTCTCAGCATTTCTAGTGCCTCGCGACTTTCTGGGACTTCCATTCAGCCTGCTGTCAGCCAAGACATTCTGACTAACATGGTCTTAAGACCACTTCACCAGAGCCAACCTCTGGCCATTTATATCGCCCTGGGGGCTACCAGTAGTCAGTGTGGGTTTTCCCCCCAGAAGGTCCTGAAATGGTGCAGAAGATTATAAGATCAAATCTATGCCAAGACCAGCCAAAGCTGAGAATACTCCCTCTGGTCTGCTCCTCATCTGCGGGGGACAACTTCCGGAATGGCTTCCAGTGCCCCTGCCCTCCTGTACTCTCCCACCCTGAGTGTGTGCTGGACCTAATGACTTGCTTCTAACAAAGAGGAGAGAGCAAAAGGGGCAGACATCACTTCTGAGGTTGGGTTACAAAAGGAGGGCAACTTCCATCCTGGGAGCTGACTGCTCTCTCACTTACTCTCTCTGAGCTCCCCTCCGCAGAGACCCACGCGCTGAGGAACCGAGGGACCTGCAGCAAACAACTGGGGGGTGGTGGAGATCTCCCATCGGCCAGCCCCGAGGAACTGAATCCTACCATCCACAGGGAGGGAGCCTGGAAGCACATCCCGTCCCACCGAGACTTCAGATGAGACCACAGTCACAGGCAGGAGCATAAATTCATAGGACACCTTGTGTCTGAAGCTCCAGCCAAGCCACCTCTGGCTTCCCGACTCGCAGATGACAGTGAAGGGTTGTTGGAAGCTGCTAGACTGTGAGGCCGTCTGTTATCCACCAGTAGACAGCTGACACACCGTCCCCAGTGACCTCCTGCCATGGCGTCCGATATAACCCACTGGAGGTCCTGCAATGAGCTCAACGTTACAATGTTTCAGTAGTAAAATTTGAAGCATAAACATAGATACTCTACAGTGAAGTGGCAAAAGCACGTTGAGAAACACCAGCAGATATAAACTCCCCAGAGCTGTGAGCACCTGAGGGCAGGGATTGAATTCCAAAGAGTAAGTGCCTTTGTAAGTGATGGTTCAAAAACACTTACGCCCAAAGGGATCAGAGTCCATTTGTCCATATTAATTAATATTCAGAGAATCATCATCATCTCTGACTTCTGTTTCTTCTAATTCTCAGCCAGGTTGCTTCGTGATGCTGGGGTGGGAACAGGGCTCCATCGGTACCCAGCTGGCACCGGGGCTGAGCGTCTCTCACTCAGAAGTGGTGGTGGCTCAGGGAAGAGTCTCATTAGCCTAATGTCTCAAGATTCTCATTGTTAATGGGACAGACGGCATAATACAGCACTAGCCTCAAACCCACCAGACTTAGACATCAAGCCAAGCTTTGGTCCCTACAACAATTTTCCCAGGAAAATGGTCTTTTCAGAACCCGGTGCTTAGTACTGTCAAAGTGTCTGCAGACATGATACGCCTCAGAGAAGGAGGGTGATGGAGAAAGTCTTGTCAGTGTGGCTTTCAGCGATGCAGGCCAATTGACCCCAGTGGTCCCGGGTTCACGGTTTGGGATCACAGACCCAGTCAGGAAAATGCTCTCAGCAAGGCATCCATCCCTAGAGCAGGGAGGGGACCCACAGCCCCTGGAGTCCCAGGCATGTGGCATGGAGCTCGGAGCAGCCCGCCCTGCTCCCACCCGCCTGCCCCAGCGGTCACACTGGGACGCTAACGGTGCTCTCCCACACCCAGCACCCCACCGCCTTGCCCTCAGAAGGAGCAAACACTGTGGTTCTGCCTCTCCGCACCCGACAATCCTGAGAAGGCTCCTTTCCTTGGTGTGATGTTTGCCTGTCTACCCACCATGGCCTGCAGCCCAGCCATGTCTGGCTTAGGCCCAGTCCTGACGCCACCTGCCCCTGCACCTCATGTGGTCTGAGGTCACCGAGACCCCTGTCTCCCTAAACATGGAACCACCTTCATCAAGGAAACTGCTTGCCCATGTGCAAAGCCGTCTTGGTTGCCGTGACCATTAGGATGAAAGTCCCCGCTCACGGAGCCTCGCTGAGCATCACAAACTTGTCCGTGCCAAGATGCTGCTATGGTCAGCGCTACTTTTCTGTGTGTAATTTCTTAAGAGTCGAGGCCCAGCGTCTGGGCGCACCCACACCCACAGACCCGCAGTCCTCCTGCCCACTCTGAGCTCAGCACGCGGCAGGGCGGTGTCAAGTGGACCAGCCCCCGCCCAGGTTCATGTCTAAGGGAAGTGGTCAGAGGGGCTGGTTTAAAGGGGGGGGGGCAAGGGCCTTCCCAAGCTGGACCCCGGTGCACCAGACCTTGGAAGCAGGAGCCGGCAGACCCTGCTGGGGGCTGGAGAGTGCCCAGTGAGCTCCCCGCTCTCAGCTCGCTGGGGAGAGGAAAGCAGAGGCAGGGCTGACCACCCCACCCCCCCGGCTGTGTCTCCTCCAGACTCACTGCCTGCTCTCCCTCTCGGGAGACCGAGCAGTGTGGGGGGCGGGGGGAGCCAGGTCTGCCCCTCTCCATCTGAGGGCTTCAAGAGGGGCGAGGATGTCCCCTACACCACGGCCAGCAGGTGGGACGGAGGCACACAGACCCTCAGCAGTGACCACACATCCACGTCCATCCCGGGACACTTTATCTTCTCATGACAGGTATTTGTTTCAAAAATTTATTACACAAACACGCACGATGGTCTTTCACATTTTTTATTGTGGAAAATACATATGAGCAAAAACGCACCGTATCAATTATTGGTGGGCGTGCGGTCAAGGGCATTAAGCACGTGCACACTGTTGTGCGACCCTCACCGCCTTCCTAACACCCTGTTCTCATTAAACACTCTCCCCATCTGCCCCCGCCCCTCGCACCCCCGGTCCACCGTCGGCCTCCGGGAATCGGACTCCTACAGGCACTGCCCATGAAGTGGACCCGCGCCAGATTTGTCCTCCTGCGGCCGGCGCGTTGTGCGGAGCGCGGCATCCCCCAGGCTCGCGGCGGCGGAGCGGCCGTCAGGAGTCCCCTCCTCCCTTGTCAGAGCGGCGCAATGTTCCGTGCGTGGACCAACCACATCTCGCGCACCCCGTTGTCTGCCGGGGGACACGTGGATGGGGTCCGCTTCTTGGCTACTGTGAACAAGTGTTAGGAACATAGTGGACCAGCCCCTTTCAATTCTTTTTGGGGACACATCCAAAAATGGAACTGCTGGGCCATATGGAAATTCTATTTTTAACTTTCTTAGGAAACCCCGGGGTCAGGAGGCAGAGGGTGAAGAGGGCGGGACGGGGCGGGGGTGCTGGAGCCGTACCTGGGGTTGGGGGGAGAGCAGGCCTGCCTGAGGCAGCTGCGTTCGAGCAGAGACCGGAGTCACGGGGTGGTCGCAGTGGGGACCGTCTGAGGGTCCCCGGGTGCTGTCCACAGGCTCTGCCTCCTCTTGCCATCCCCACCCCCGTGGCAATGACGCCTGTCCAGCGGGCCCGTGGCCGGCCAGGGAGGGCAGCCTGGCAGGGTCTTGGCACCACTTGGAGAAGAAGCCAGGCTTGGCCCTCCCTCCCTGACCAGCCCCCCTCCCTCCATCGCCAGACACTCTGCCCGCAGATGACTGTTCCCTCGGCACCTGCCCCCCACCCCGGCCTCCCCCGCGGATGCCCACTCTTTCCCCTTTTAGCCTCCTTCCCGCCTCCAGCCATCCTGGTGATTCCCCGGGACTCCCATGGGGTGACAGGTGTCACGTGATGGGTGAGATGTTGCACACGTGCCCACTACACCTCCGCTTTGCAGACAGCAGCCCGGCTCCAAACACCCCAGAGCCCCAGCCCCTCTCGCCTGCACCGCGGCTGGAGAGCGTCCTGGGCCATCCGCTTCCGCGTGTGGTTAGCAGGTGCACTGGAGCGGAGGCGGTGATGGGGGATGGGGGGGATGATGGGGCCGGGGGACAGGGCGACCCGGGCCGGTGGGGGGGGTGGGCTGGAGAGNGACAGGGCGACCCGGGCCGGCGGGGGGGGTGGGCTGGAGAGGGGGCTGCGTGGGCTCAGGTCAGGGAGGGCACTGGTGGACTTTTGGGGCTCGGGCTGTGTCTGGAGCCCCCGGGAGCTAGAGCTGCAGTGCAGCCCCATCAGACCCGGGGGAGCACGCGCTGGACCCCCAGGTGGGCCGAGGAGGCCGCGGCCGTTGGCGGGAGGGAGGCCGGACCCGTGGCGGGGGAGCACGGAGAAGGCGGCTGACGGCCCACAGCGCCAGGACGCAGGAGGACAGGGGATCCGGGGGTGTGGGTGGAGGCGTAGGGAGAGGGGAGGTGGCCGATGACCCGGGGCCCGCCTGGCCCATGCAGGGCCGATGTCCCCAGGAGGCTGTCTGCAGAGACCAGGCCAGTGGCCGTGTCGAGAGTGCGTTCAGATGGGACATCACGTCCGAGGGGCTCTGGGGCATCAGGTAGGTCCTCACGCCAGGTGATGGGCGTACTTGCTGCTGGGAGCCGCCCCCACTCTTCAGACCCCTGGACGGCGTGTGCGCCTTCTCACAGCAAACCAGGGGCAGATGGCAATCCCAGAACCTTCCACCAGCCCCCATCCCCCCTCCCCGGCCTGGGCCTGGCTCAGATGGCGGCGAGGGGCCCCTGACCCGCTAGGAGGAGCCCTGAGTGGCTCCTCCGTCACCTCCTGGGCCAGGGTCTGACCGTGGGCTGGTTCTCCCTTAGGAGTCACTGTGGAGTTTGGGTCCCACGCCCTGTGGTGGCCCTAACCTGCCTCCTTCATCAGGGGGCGGGAGGACCCACCTTCCCCGAAGGAGCTCACATGGAGGCCAGAGCAGAGCTGGGCTCTCGTCCTGGGAAGGGCTGGGGCAGCCATGGCTCTGGGGCACAAGGGACAGTGACAGGCAGCACTCGGGGCCTCCGGGCAGGTGCGCGAGGCCTCTGGAGGCTCAGACCAGTCCACACACATGCTCCACGTCTCCTCAAGCTGCTCTCTCCCTGCCGTGCGTTCCCGAGCCTCCCCAGACCTTTCCAGGTCTGGAAGAAGCCCCTTCCCTGCCCAGCTCAGCCAAGGCCAAGACCACTGGGAAGCCCTGCCCGCCAGAGGCTCCCACCTCATTTGTCCACGGTGGCCCAGCCTACAGGCCTGGCTTGGCCGTCTTTCTGGCAGGTGACCCTGCAGGGTGAGGAGGGAATCCGTGAGTGAGTGCCAGGGCCCGAGGGTGCTCACTCGGGGTGAGGGGTGACGTCCCAGCCCCCTGGCCACCGCGAGGAGCCATGCACCGCTCACGGAGCAAGGAAGGGCTCCCACTCTGAGGAGGCAGCTGCAGGGAGCGGGTGCCTTGTTTGCCCACCACGTGGCCAAGCCCGGGGGCAAAACCTCATCCCTGAGCAGCACCAGCCACAGGCCTCTCTGAGCCGCGCCAGGGCCCCGCTGGGCTGGGCTGGGGTCCGGGACCCGCACACTCAGCCCCAGCCTCAGCGCCGTGGCCCAGGCTGCTGTCTCCTGCCCGGGGCCCTGACAGCAGGCCGGCTTCCCTCCCCAGTGGCCCCCCTCAATGAACGACATCCCTAAAATGTCATGGTTGCCCCTGGTAACCAATCACTGCTCTGGCACCATTCACCCAGTGAAACCTCTGCTGAAGGTTGCTGGGTCTGCAGCCAGAGCCGCCTGGGACCCCGACCCCTTGGGTTCACTCCCACGGGAGGAGGGGGCCTCCCTCGGCCGGCCGAGCTGCCCACGGGGCTACGGGACTCCTGGGACGCCCTCGCCGCCCTCCCCGTCTGCAGACTGCGTCTGAAGGGACGAGCACAAAGGGAAGCTTTCCTTTCCTGGAACTGGAGCTCCAGGCTGCTGCCCAAGGAAAAGACCCCCAGCCAGCCGGGGTCCCCCAGGGAGGGCTGCCTGGGGACCTGAGCGTGCGGGCAGGAGTCCCAGGCCCTGCACTCTCTTCCCAGGGGTGTGTGACCTTGGACAAGTCTTTTTCCGTCCTGGTCTAGGATGACAGGTACCCAGGGGGGCCTCTGGGGAGACACGGGGGGCCTCTCTTACTTTCAGTAACCCCCTCCCCCTAATTGCACCGTGGAGCCCTCCCGAAGCCCTGTGTGCCTGTGGCGCCTGGGCGGACGGGCGCGCGAGCTCAGAGATCGGCCCCTTCCTTCCAGACCCCGGGCGGCCCGTTGAGATGAACACCGGGCCCCGGGCCCCGGGGCTGGGGCCCCAGCCCCTGCGCAGCTCTGGACTGGGCAGAACCGCCTGGGAGTGTGTCCTGCACGGCCTCCCGCCTCGGCCCGGAAAAGCGTCAGGAGCGCCCAGGAAAGGACAGCGGTTTGGAGGCCTCCTTTGTCCTGGCTGCTGGCACTCTGGGAGGCGACAGGGCAGGGCTGGCCACGGGGACAGGGGGGGAGCCGCCCGCCCTGATAGGAAGTTGCTGGGGTGGGGGGCACGTGTGGTGGGAAGCAGGTGGCAGCCCACGCGGAGGCAGAGGGGTGAGCGAGGAGCCGGGACCTTAGGTGGGGGGCAGGTGCTGGGGGCTGGCCCGGAGCAGCTGGGAGGACGGGCCGGACTCTAAGACTCAGACCCTCCGACACGTGGGTTCGCCCCTTGCCGGGGCCGATGCCCCCAGGAAGCCCCTTCTCCCGACAGCCCCTGTGCTGTTCCCACCCTGGGCGGCCGCTCACCGCTCCCTGCTCCCTCCCCAGCTCCTTCCGGCCTCCCCATGGGCCCCACACTCCGCTCGCCCAGCCCTCAGCCGAGAGTACATGTTGGCAGAAACACATTCAGATGAGAAGTGGAGATGCTTTGAAGACAGCAGGCAGGAAGGACGGCAGAGCCGGAGAGACTCGGCTTGGGGGATGTGGCCGTGTCCCTGGTGGTGGGTGGTGACAGAGGGTGACAGAGAGCACAGGGAGCCTGCATGACCTCGGCCCACGTGCACGGAGATGCCAGGAAGCACACAGAAGAGCTCCCGGCACAGCAACCCAGGCTGAGCTTCCTGCACCGGCAGCGGGGGGCGGGGAGGAGGCGTGTCCCTGAACCCCCCAAATCCCGAGGTTTGAGGAGGGCCTGGGAAGCTGCAGCCCGCTCCTCCCAGGTCAGGAGCCCCAAGAGCGAGGACAACAGTGAGTACCAAGGACACTGACAGCCGTGGTGCCCTGCCGTGCCCCCAGGACCCCGCCGGCTCCTCATCCAGGTCTGCGACGCGCGCCCGCGGAAGCAGCCCGCGGCGGGGTCGGGACACACCGCCTGGTCCCGGGGCGGCCCCCCGTGGGAGCCGCTGCTCTGACGGGGATCTCCTTCCGTGCCCATCCCCCTCTTCGTGGTCCTACGTGACACTTCATCTTCATCTGGGCCAAGCCCACCGCTGGGCTGGGGGGCTGGGGTGGCCCCCTCCCCGAAGCTCACAGCCGTGTGTGGAGTCGGGGTCGTGGTCGGTGCCCCTCCCCGGTCCCACGTTCTTAATCTCCCTCAGAAGCAGCCCCTGCCTGCTCCCGACCCTGCGTCCACCTGCCCCCAGGACATCGTCCTCGCAGGGAAATGCGTCACCCACCCGGGCAGCCGTGTGATGTCAAGTCCCCACGCAGGTAAGTAAGGCCTTCCCCGCTCCGCGAGTGGGCTGCAGGGTTCAGTCCTCATTCACGTCCCTCCTCGCCTTCCCCCGCCGTCCACCGCAACACAAGGGCCCCTGGCAGACGAGACCGCGGCTGGGTCCCTGCGACGCTGTGTCCCCCCCAGGCCCGGGCTCCGCGGGCTCCCACGGCGAGCGAGTGAAGGAGGGCACGGGCGAGGCGGACTGGCGTGAGCCCGACTCCCTTCGAGGAGGGACGTGGCACCGGCCCCGTGCCCACCCAGACCTCGCCGGTCACCCTTTGCTCACGAGTGGCCACCAGCCTGTCCCTGCTCACCGCTCCCTTCCCTCCACCGGCTCCTCTCCTCCCGCAGCCCTGCGGCCCGGGCCGTCTGCACGCTCTGGGCCAGCTCAGCCTGCTTACAGCGAGCTCGCAGCAACGAGGAAGGAGGGGCGGGGCCCGGGAGGGACATCCCCGGGGCGAGGGGCGTCCCTTTTATTGTAAATGATGAAAGTGAGACCGAGAACTGTTTCTGGTTGAGGAATCACCTCCACGATTGAAGGGGGTCGTCGGAGCGAAGGACTTGCTGCAAGTGGGTGGCGTGGCTCTCAGGACGGTGCTGCCCCGTGGCCCCCCGCGGCGTGGCAGGGAACCTAGTCTTCCCCACGGGTCTGCACAGCCCGGCCAGGCCACCGGGGGTGGATTAGACTTCGGATTCCGTCACTCACAGCACGAGAGTTGCCCATACCAAGCTTGGTAAAAGTAGGTGTTTTTCTCCCCAGAAATAGGTCCTTTCTCAAAGCACCGGTGTTGACATGGAGCCGGGTGGGCTTTAAGCATCCCCGAGTCCCCGGCTGCTGGGCGTGCCGGCCGCGCCCGGCGGCACAGACCGACCTCTCCTCCGAAGGCCTCCGGCAGCCTGCCCGCCTCGCCCCCCGCCTGCCTCCTCGGCCCGCCGCCGAACGCAGGGTTCATTAAGATCTTGGCTTGTGGCGGAAATGTTACCAGGGAAGGAAAAGCTGTTGACAATTTTATTTTTAAAAGTAACAGAGAATAGGGTGAACCTTGTAAAAATAGCAAGCCTGCAACAGGGTTGCGCTCAAAGCCAACTTCTCCGGAAAATCAGTTTGGGTTTAATCAGAATGGGGAGTGAGGCGTTGTCCCCACGTCTCCTGCACGGTCGCAGAGATCCCGGGGACAAGAATGAGAAACAGGACGCGGGTCCTGCGTGGGCCGCCCCTGACCCACTTGTGCGGCAAGTCACTGCTCTCTCCCGCCGGGTTCCTTCCCAACGGGAACGTCCCCTACACCCCTGCCCACCCCTGACCATCGGGTTAGGTCCCCCCGTCCCCCCAGCGGAATACAGAGCACGTCCCCTGAGAAGACCTTGCTTGTTTTGGGAGTATTGAGAAGCTGCAAAAGTGCTTCTAGGTTTCTTCGAACCTCCCATTCTTTATTGGGAGGAGCTGGGGAGCTTCAGTGAGAGCGAAGACGGCTCAGGAAGGGCGTGGCCGAGGGCCGGTAGAGATCTTCACTCATGTGACCCCGAGGCAGGAGAGACCGCGATGGGCCCAGCATGGGAGGGAGTCAAGGGCAGGCGGGTGGCCAAGGCAGGCGCTCCAGGGGTCCCTCCTGCTCTGAGCATCCGTCTCCGTGGGCCCGGGGCACGCCCACCGCTCCGAGGAGTTAGGAACCACTTTGTGGTTGTTGGAGACCCAGAAACCTGGAGGGCGAGCCCTGGGAGCTGAGAGGCACGGGGGGCTCAGGAGGGTTAGCTGCCGCTCTCCCCCTTCGAAGAGCCGTGGAAGGAGGCTCCCGTGGCAGCTGACCTTCCAGCGGCGGCCACCGAGGGCCCCCGGTGCAGCGGGCATGGAGCATCCGCCCAGCTCTGCAGGAGCCCCTCGGTGGGCACCGAGGTCCCTGAGGAAAGACAGGTTCCTTCGGCCTTTCAGCAGCTCAGGGTAGAGGGGAAACTGAAGAGACACGTGAACACTCTGGGCTTCTGTGGGCAAACACACCGCAGCATTTAGGAAGCACCTGCTGTATTCCAGGGTCTGTGCTGGGTTCTGAGGTCGCAGAGATGAACCTGGAGGGATGGAGGGAGAAGAGGCAGGTGGTGAGCCCACGGCCAGGTCCTGTGGCTGGCAGGACGACGACCCGGCATGCGCTGAGTCCCAGGGCAGCCCTGGGGAGCGCCTGGCCCGGGCGGGGTCACGGAAGAGGGACCCTATGGTGGGGTGACTCCGGGTCCAGCCGAGGCCCCCGTCGTGAGTCAGCACAGTGAGTCCCAGCGCTGGAGGCCGCGTGCCCCAGGGTCCCGGCTGGCAGGCCCAGCACGGGTGGATTCGTCCTGGGGATGGCGACTCAGCAGCAGAGCGTGGAGTCTGGAACAGGCCCGGCTCCGGGACATTTCTCCAACCTGGCAGAGTCAACCCAGGAGATGAGGGTCCCAACGGTCCCCTCCATCCCCCGGGGTGTTCTGCAGACCCGGCACCTGCTCGGGAGACACCGAGTCCACAGGCCGCAGGCTCGGGGGGCGGGGGCTGCCATCTCCCCATGGTACCCCAGTTCCTGTGCTGCAGGCCACTTCCCAGCGGGCAGCAGCTGCCGCTATGGGGTGGGGGTGTCAGACCGCAGAGCCCGTTCCCAGTGCTCGGCAGTCCACGCGCACTGCTCGCGAGCATCCCTGCCCGCACAGAGACCCCTGCCCGGGGTGGGGACGGCCTCCCAGCATGCCCCGAGCCCCTGCTGTTCACCGGGGAGACTGGCCTAATGCCCCGCCGTGACTCCCCCTACACCACGCGGCCCCGTCCTGGGATCTTCAGCTCAGAGTCTTCTCCCGGGGAACCTCAGAACGAGCCCCTGGGCACGATGTCCTCTTCAAAGCGTGGCTGTGCTTGCGTCTCTTACTGCCGTCAGCACACACGGGCCCACCTCCGTAGCCGCGCGATGCTCCGGGGCCGCGGGTCCCTTCCCACGCGCAGGGTTTCTGCACGACACACCAACGCCACGTAGCCCCTGCAGAACATGCATTCAGGCTTCCTCGGGGATTAACGAGGTGACGAGATCCCCAACTGCCGAGGGCACGTCCTTCACCCCCACGATGGAGTCACTGTAAGCACGTACGCAGGCGCGCAGGGACAGGTGTGCGAGGGCTGTCTGTCACCTCGTAGCTGCCCTAAGGGCCAACTGTGCCTCTGCGTTCGTCCTGAAGGCCGGTGGGGCATCGGGTCTCCTCAGAGCTCCCGACGCAGCCTTGCCTGAACGCCGTAGTCCCCCGCGGCAGAGCTGACACCTCACCGTCAGTGACGATTCTGTGCGAACACCGTTGAAGCCCCACTGTGTGCAGGCGTTGGTCTAGACACTGTGCAGACAGGGACTCATTCCGGGCCGTGGAGGGGGGACTCCAGCATCCCCGTGGCCAGGGAGGGAAACAGGCACAGAGAGGTTTCCCAACCTGCCCGAGGTCACACAGCTGAGAGTCAAGGCCAGGACGGGAGCCCAGACATCGTGCCTCCGTTGTCCAGGCTTGGACTCCCTGCTTCGCGTCCTGGGAGCCCAGGGGATTGACCGCACCCTTCGTGAGCCGTCGGGAGACCGGTTAGCAGAGGAGACGAACCGAATCGCGGGCGAAGTCAGCTCCTGTATTTACTGAGATCACGTCTCCACTGGGGTTATTTTTAGGCAGTCTAGCATTACGATTCTCTAGCACTGAGAATGTATTAAACTCAGCCCTACTTACCAAAAATATGCCTTGTGTCCACACTGCCTCTCACACTCGGGCGAGGGAGCCAGCGGGAACCACAGGGCTCCGGCTCTCCGCCTGCGGGCCAGGAGGGCCCCGGGGTCCGGGCTCGGATGTGGGGGCGGCGCCGTCCCCCCGGCTCCGGCTCTCGGAAACAACCCCGAGTCCCCCCAGCCTCGAGGAGGGGGCTCCCTCCTAAGTCGGGAAAGAGAGGCCCGACCGAGAGCGAGCAGAAACACAGGCAGAGAGAAAAGAACAGATTCCCCAGTTTCCTTAAACAAAATAGAAAGTGGCACATAGGAAAACTTGCAAAGAAATCTACACCGACTTGCCTGCTCTTTCCATCTGCTTCCTGGACTGCACACAACAATGATAGCGACAATATCGGTGCCGAACATACGGTCCCAGGCCCGGGGAGCGAGGCAAGAAGGGCCCAGGAAGGGAACGGACGCTTGCTCAGCCCCTCCGCCTGCCGGGCGCTGGCCAAGACCACCCTTCACCCCCAGGGCGGCTGGCGAGGCTGAGGCCAGAGCTCTCACTCCCTCCGCACAGAAAGGGAGAGCCCGTCGGGAGCTCGGACATCTCCCCAATGCCCTGCCCGAAGCGCGCGCCCACCCTGCAGGGCTCCAGCCCGCTCCCGCTCTGCCCCGGTCCCTCCTACTCCAGGCTGTCTTCCAGGATGAGTTTGGAAGGATGGAGGGCAGGGCGACCATACCAGGGCTCCCAAGGGGACCGGAGTCAGCCGGGCAGAGGACACGGTGAGGTCGGCATCCCGGGTCACTGACGTGTCACCTTGAGGCAGGACAGGGGCGGCTGGGTCACGTCCTCCCACCTGGGAAGCATTGTGGGGGAGTGTGGAGCCCCGGAAGGTCCATGCGGAGGCTTGTGCCCCCACGACAGGGACTCTGCCCACAGTGCAGGGCAGAGTGAGCAAGAGAGGGAAGGGACTGAGGCCACGGGCCCGGCTGGGGCCATGTCGTGTGTGGTCGAGAGGACGAGCCATGGGCAAGGGCTCAGCCTGGCCCCATCTCTCCTTCCCAGGACAGGAGTGCCCGGCCCTTTGATCCTCCTCTCTTCCGGCACAGGCTGGATTGTGGAACTTTTCCCGATAAGCTGTCACCAGGGACCAAGGATCCTTAACACGGAGACAGGGCTCTAGGCAGGCCGGCTGACAGAGCAGCGAGACCTTCTGGAAACGGACACTCAACACCCCTCACGAGCGGCCAGCATCCCCCAGGCTGAGGCCTGGGAGCTCACAGCTGCTCGGGACCTTGGAGGACCTCGTTGTCATTCCTGTGAGCTTTGTCCCCCCCGCAGAAGGGCCCTGAGGTTCCGGGGTGCAGAGATGACTCCCGGGCATGCCCACTGGAAGCAGCATGGGGTCGGCCACCAGCTGCCAGCCTGCTCCAGCCACAGCCCCTGCAACCTCCTGTTTACAAGGCCAAGGGGCAGTCGTGGGAAGTGAGCCAGGAGACAGCACAGGGGCCCCTCTCCCGCTCCGGCTCTGACCGCCCAACCTCCTCTGCTCCAGCAGCACCGCAGCCGGGAGGCCGGGAGACCCCGCGGAGCCCCTCGGGTGACCCTGCCGGAGACCAGGGCCTGGAATCCGTCCCGCCTCCTGGGCGTGAGAGGGCAGCCCCTGGACGCCAGGGGGCTTCCCGACAAGCTGGTCAGTGTTGGGGATGGCCCCTGGCTTTGATCCAGTGACCTCCCTCTGCGGGAACCCACGTAAATCAGGTCGTTCCAACTGCACCCCGCACCTGGAGGCGTCAAGTGGGGCGTGATTCCCCGCAGCAGGATTCGGGAGCCCACTGGGCTGGTCCACACGGGGGCGGCCATGCTCACGTCTCATAAACCTGGTGCCACAAAACACGGATGTTTCAGGAAAAGTAACAACTCCCTAGGAGGAAAATGCCAACCAGCTTCGTTTTTGTTTCTGAAACGCATATAAGCTTATACGACAGTATTTTGTGAAGCGATAGTAACGTGTGTTTGTGTACACACAGTGTGCATATCTCTGTGGTCCTGGAAAGCCGCCGTCGCCCCAGAGACCAGGTCACCTGGGGCCTCCGGAGCGGGTGTTTGCCCCAGCGGGATGAGCGGGGGCTCCCCAAAGCCCCCCAGAGCCCCGCGCCCGCACCCGCTCCCCCTCGCTCCAGCGTGTGTTTGTGGGATCAGCCCGTAGGCACTCCATATGTGCCTCCTGCGTGCAGCCCAGTGTCACCCAACGCCTGTGGCGGGCGAAGGGACCAGCGCTCCATGATCAGCCTCATCATGCCCTCGTGGGCCCCCGTGCGACAGCGAGCGGGCTCAGGCCTGGCGGAAACTGAGCGAGGCGGGAGCGCCCACGCGGACGGGCGGCGGGGGGTCCCGACTGTCACAGGACGGCTTCGGGGTCGAAGGCCAGCAGCTTGACGGCTCCAGCTCTTCCCGGGCCCTGGGCCCCCACACGTGGCCTCCCTCCCCACGTGGCCTCGCTCCCCACGCTCAGGTCAAGGCCCAGCTAGGCTGCGCTCCCGGCTGCTGGAAGGAGCAGGAGGAAAGGTCAGCGCTCCCTCCCGCCACGTGCACCACCTCCTGCGCGTCATCGCCTCCCCTCTGTCTCACAGCCGCATCTAGCTGTGACGGAGGCTGGGAGAAGAGCTCTGTGCTCTGGGGACCTCGTGTCAGCTAAAAATTGGGGCGCTGTTATGAGACGAGAGGGGGATGAGAGCTGGGGGCAGCCAGCCGTCTCGTTCACAACTGCCGATGTGCACTGATGTCGTCCATCTGTGACCTTCGCGTGCACGGAGATGAGGACGGTGTGTTCCTTCTCCTTTGATGAACACACTGTGTAAAGTAAATATATTCCATTTCTTAGAACAGTTTTATGTTTCCAACTGAACAGAAAGCACAAGGGATTCCTTTCTATTACACACATACACTCACGTTCACACAGAATGCACACATGCACACTCACACGCTCTCCTGGGCTTGGCCTCACACATGCTCACACACGCATGTGCACTCACACTTGCACTCACACACAATGCTCATACGCATACACACTCACGCTCTCACCCACGTGCACTCCCACATGCACACACTCACGTGCGCTCACACATGCATGCACATGCACACGCACACACGTACACACGCACTCAGAACCCCCCTCATTGGTCGGCGCGGCATGCGTCTCGCTGTGGACGAACCAGTACTGGTACATCCGTATTCACTGTTTGCGTGAGAGCTCGTGCCTCGTGCTATAAATCCTACGGGTTTGAACAAACGTGGACTGACGTGTGTCTGTCGTGACAGCACCAAGCAGAGTCGTTGAGTGGCCCCGGAAACCCCTGGGCTCCACTGTCCCTCCCCGCCCCAGCCCCTGCCCGCCGCTGGCCCCGTCACTGCCCCCACGGCGGCCCTTCCTCCAGCGAGTCCTAGAGCTGCAAGCACAGGGCTTCCAGGCAGGCCTCCTGTCCCCAGTGACACGCGTTGAAGGCTCTTCCCTGTCCCTGCGTAGCTTCGCAGCTCATGTCCTCTCTGAGAGGCTTCCCTGTCCAGCCGGGCCACGGTCTGTGCAGCTCACTGAAGAACGGCGTGGTCGCCTTCCAGCCGGGGTGACGCCAGTGAACCGACCGTGCGCAGGGTTTGGGGTGGACATACGTTTTCAGCTCGTTGGAGTAGCACAGAGGAGCGCGCGTGCCGGGTCAGACGGGAAGAGCCTGCCCCGCTCCCCGAGGGCGCTGCGAGCTCCTCCAGCCGCGAGCCGGCCTCCGGCTGCCCCGGGACGGCGCGGGCTCCAGCCGTCACCGGTGCCTCTCGCTCCACCGGGCTCGTGGGTGCGTGGTGGCATCCCCGTGCTCTGGCCCACGCTTCCGCTGCCACGTGTTTGTCGGCGGCTGCCTGTCCTCTCTGCTCCGATCTTCCAGCCGCGTTGTGGTTGGGCTCCTTTCTCAGCGAGCTTCAGCGGTCCTTCGGAGATTTGGGCCACGAGCCCTTCCTCAGACACGGCTTTGCAAGTGTTGTCCCCGTTGGTGGCCTGTCTTTCTGTTCTCTTAGCGGCGCTGTGTGCAGAACAGACATGTTTAATGTTAGTGAAGGCCGACCTAATATTTTTTTTTTCTTTCATGGGTCGTACTTTTGGCCTTGCGTCTAAAAACCCATCACCAAACTCAAGGTCATTTGTATCTTCCTCTGTTTTCTCTTCCCGGAGTTTACACTGAAGTCTGTGATCCAGAACAAGTTCACTTGGATGAAAGGTGTAAGATCAGGGTCTACATCATTCTTTTGCATGTGCGTGTCTTTGTGAATATTTTTGCAACCATTAAACATTAATTATGAAGACGTACAAAGAGACTGGAAAATATTAGGATATGATGTTAAGTGGAAGCCACTGGGCTTCTTTGCAGTAGCCTCAGGTGTAGACGGAAATGAGGGAGAAGCGTGGTAGGAGTGGGGGGTGACATGGTCTGCGGGAAGCCCGGAGGCTGCAGCAGCCCGGCGCCCCCGGGGCCCCCCTGTCCCAGGACCTTGTCTCGAGAGGGGCAGACGGAGCCCGGGCAGGGCCCGGGGGAGCACCAAGGTCCGGGGAGGTCCAACAAAGCGGTGGGGAGGTAGGGGCTGGACGCCGCAGCTGACCCTCCTCAGGAGCCCCTGCTGCGCTGAGTCCCACCCGGCCTCGCCCGCCGCGGTCCCACGGACGCTCCGAGCAGCAGAACCAGGCCGGTGCCGAGGTGCCCTGAGCTCCAGGCCGAGGGGCATCTCGGAGCTGCAGGAAGATGACGCGCATCCCCACGGCTGTTTCCCCCGACGCGTCAGGTGCAGCTCCAGCCCGACACCCTGTTCCCGGCCAGCGTAGGTGGACGGTGTGCGACGAGAGGACCTGCGTCTGAGGACCCGGCTGCCCCAACGGCCGGACCCGGAGCAGGAGGGTCCTGCTCTGTCTCGCTTTCTCTCGGGCCCTCCATCGCCCCAAGTCCGGAGGGCCGGCCAGATGTGCGCCCCGTCGCACCCCACATTCTCCGGCCGGCCCTTCCTCCCCGACCCGCCCAGGAGCCGGGCCCTGTGCGGGGCCCGCCTGTCCCTCCCTCGATGCTGCCAGACAGCGCGAGGCCTTGCGTGGGGGGCGGGGGGCTGCAGCGGCCCCGCGGCTCCCTGCCCACCACACCGCCCCCAACGTCAAGGCCGTGCCTTCTTTATTCCTTCCTCTTACCCCAGACCAGCGGGAAAACACCTGGTAGCCTGCGGGGGTCCTGCCCGCGGGTCCCACATGGGAGCTCCCGCGCGGGGCCCGCCTCACACCAACCCCGGGGCATCTACGTGGGCGCCCTCCTCACACAGTCCCTCCCGGGGGGTGTCTACACAGGCCCCCTCCTCACACAGTCCCTCCCGGGGGGTGTCTACACGGGCGGCCTCCTCACACCGACCCTCCTGGGGGCGTCTACACAGACACCCTCCTCACACTGACCCTCCCGGGGGATGTCTACACAGATGCCCTCCTCACAGTCCCTCCCGGGGAGTGTCTACATNGTCTACACGGGCGGCCTCCTCACACCGACCCTCCTGGGGGCGTCTACACAGACACCCTCCTCACACTGACCCTCCCGGGGGATGTCTACACAGATGCCCTCCTCACACAGTCCCTCCCGGGGAGGTGTCTACAGGGGTGCCCTCCTCACACTGACCCTCCTAGGGGCGTCTACACAGACACCCTCCTCACATAGACACTCCCGGGGGGTGTCTACACAGATGCCCTCCTCACACAGTCCCTCCCGGGGAGGTGTCTACAGGGGTGCCCTCCTCACACTGACCCTCCTAGGGGCGTCTACACAGACACCCTCCTCACACAGTCCCTCCCAGGGGGTGTCTACACAGATGCCCTCCTCACACAGTCCCTCCCGGGGAGGTGTCTACAGGGGTGCCCTCCTCACACTGACCCTCCTAGGGGCATCTACACAGACACCCTCCTCACATAGACACTCCCAAGGGCATCTACACGGGCACCCTTCTCACACAGATCCTCCTGGGGCGGGGGGGGCATCTACACGGGCACCCTCCTCACACGGATCCTCCTGGGGGGGTGCCTCTACACGGACACCATCCTCACATAGACCCTCCTGGAGGGCATCTACGCGGGCGCCCTCCTCACACAGATCCCCTCATGGGGGCGTCTATACAGGCACCCTCCTCACACTGACCTCTCCCCATGGGAGGTCCCACAGAGACTCCCTCCTCACACCAACCATCCTGGGGGCATCTACACGGGCGCCCTTCTCACACCAACCCTCCCATGGGGGCGTCTACGTGGGCACCCTCCTCACACAGACCCCCTTGTGGGGGCGTCTATACAGGCACCCTCCTCACACCGACCTCTCTCCATGGGAGCTCCCACACAGACTCCCTCCTCACACCAACCGTCCTGGGGGGCGTTTACGCAGGCGTCCTCCTCATACCGACCCCCCACCGTGGAGGCGTCTACACAGGCGTCCTCCTCACACCAACCCCCCCACCCACCGTGGGGGTGTCTACGTGGGCGCTCTCCTCACACCAACCTCTCCCCATGGGAGCTCCCACACAGACTCCCGCCTCACATGGACCCCCTTGTGGGGCGTCTACACCGGTGCCCTCCTCACACAGACCTCCCGCTGTGGGGGCATCTGCACGGGTGCCCTCCTCACACCGACCTCCTCCCACAGGGGCGTCTACGCGGGCATCCTCCTCACACTGACCCCCGACCATGGAGGCATCTACACAGGCGCCCTCCTCACACAGACCCCCTCGTGGGGGTGTCTACACAGGCACGCTCCTCACACCAACCCCCCGCCCACTGTGAGGGTGTCTACGTGGGTGCTCTCCTCACACCAACCTCTCCCCACGGGAGCTCCCACACAGACTCCCTCCTCACACAGACCCCCTTGTGGGGGCATCTACACAGGTGCCCTCCTCACACCGACCTCCCCCCACTGTGGGGGCGTCTAGGTGGACGCCCTCCTGACACAGACCCTCCCCATGGGGTGTCTTTTCAGGTTCCATCCTGGCCTAGACCCCGAGGACCCCTCAGGAAGAGAGGAGCTTCCTGAACTTTGAAGTCCTGAGCGCCCAGCATCTCTGAAGCCCAGATGAACTTGCTACAAGTAAAAAGGTGCTGACCAGCATCTGCTGTGCGTTTAATCCAATGCGATGATTTACTTTACAATAAGGCTGTGGGGATGAAAGCAGGCGCGCGCCCAGATCAGGAGCGCACTCCTCCTCCCCGTCCAGGCACCTTGCAGACGAGGCTAGACCAGTGGACGCCCCCTCTGCTCAAAGACACCCTGAGCCCGGGAGCCGGCTGGCTGCCTGGCACCTCTGAACGGTTCCAAAGCCACAGCGTTCTTTCTTGCATTCATCAGAACCTGTTGTCCTGAAGCTTCCATCTGTCAAAGCTGTGCCGATTCCCCTCCGTCAGCCACACAGAACAGATCTGTTCCCCGGTCCCCGGGGACAGGGACAGATCCTCGTGTGTCTGAAAGGAGCTGTCATGTCCCCGCCCCCCGCCCCC
>LNAC01000386.1:841094-899672 GCA_002007465.1 Ailurus styani | reverse complement strand
CCGCCCCCGCCACCCCCACAACCAGAGCGCGAGCTGCCACTTAGGAGACCCACTGTTTGTCGAGAGTTTTATTTGGGTCAAAACACAGTGATTCGCATTGCGGATGAAGAAGCCGGGTTCAGAGAGGAGCACGGCTCACCCAGGGGCCCCTTGGAGGAGGAGACACTGATGCAGACTCGCTCCCTTTGGCCCCGAAAGCCATCTTCCCTCCAGACCCCGCAGAGGGACGGCCTCGCTCTTGTACATGGGCACCCCCGGTCACCTTGGTGCCTCTCGAGGGCAAAGGACCCCTCCCCTGGACCTGCCATCACCCCTTTTGCAAAAGGGAACCCTAAATGCCCCCCACCAGGTCTCGAAGGCTCCCCTCCCACACCTCAGGGGGGCCCTCTCCTCTTCCTTTTCTGTGTCTCTTAGGAGCACCTTCAGGTCAGATAACAGAATGACTGGCAGCCATGTCTTAAACGAAGAGGTGGTTCTAGACCCTGGGGTAGGCAGCCTGGCTGGTGCGGTGGCTCAAAATGGCCATCAAGAGCCCAAGTTCTTGAACATCCCACCACCTACAGCAAGGGGCCTGGTGCCTCCCATTTGCACAAGGGCAGACCCGCCTCCAGGCACGACTTCCTGCAGGAAGAAGAAGGATGGACAAAGTCTTTCTCCTCAGGCTGCTCTGTCTTCACTCCAGAAGGGAAGCACTCCCCCGCTCATTTCCTCCTACGTCTCAGGCAGAACTAGGTCATCCAGCCTCCAAAGACCAATCACTGGCCAGGAGAAATGAAATGAGCACCAACCGGCTTAGATCAATCACGCTTCCTTCTCAGGGGTGTAGTGGACACTGTCCTGCCTGCCTGCCAGCACCCCTGACAGCCACCAGGGCACAAGGGGCCCTGCTAGCTGGAGGCAGGGGCAAAGTCTATGTGCCAGCCATTAAGAAGGCCAAGGAGGGCGCTGGCTTCACCTTCAGAAATGTATTCACTCTGAGGTGTCAGTGCCTGAAAATCTCTGCTGGAAGCATTTCCTTTTAAGAAGGATCAGAAATTTTAGCAAGAGTAACAATGATCTCATTGGAATCTCAGGCACTACCTGCCAGTAGGTCATGGTGTCCATAGGAGGGTCGATGGGAAGGTCACCAAAAGAGAGTTCAATAAATATTGAAGGAGGCATGGAAGGAGCAGGGAAGGGAGGGAGGGAGGGATGGTATATGGATGTAAGGAGAGAGAGAAGGAAAGTGGATGGATGGATGGATGGATGGATACGTAGGTGGGTGGATGGATGGGTAGGTGGGTGGATGCATGGAGGGAAGGAGGTATGATACATAGGTGGGCATACAGAGGGAGGGAAGAAAGGAAGAAGGATGGGTGGATGGATGGATGGATGTGTATGTGGGTGGATGGATGGTTGGATGGATGGATGGATGGAGAGGTGGGTGGATGGATGGGTAGGTGGGTGGATGCATGGAGGGAAGGAGGTATGATACATAGGTGGGCATACAGAGGGAGGGGAGAAAGGAAGAAGGATGGGTGGATGGATGGATGGATATGTAGGTGGGTGGATGGATCGGTAGGTGGATGGATAGATGGATGGTTGGATGGATGGATGGAGAGGTGGGTGGATGGATGGTTGGATGGATGGACAGATGGATAGGTGGGTGGATGCATGGAGGGAAGGAGGTATGATACATAGGTGGGCATACAGAGGGAGGGGAGAAGGGAAGAAGGATGGATGGATGGATGGATGGATGGAAGGATAGATGGGTGGATGGCAGATGGGTGAAGGCAAGCTCTTTCATAGAACTCCTTTTGGAAGACTTTTTTGTCTTTCTGTTTTTCTCAATTGCTAAGGATTTGGTTTTAGTTGAAAATGACCCAAGTGGAGTGCTGAGGGCTTGCTGTCTTTAAACCCTTCTGGGGTGATCTGAGCTGTGAGCAAAGCGCAGCTGCCAGCAGGGGAACAGGAGCTGGCCAAATACTTCTTCCCATTGTCAAGCCGAAGCAGATGGGTAGAGAGCAAGTACTCACTCTGGAGTTTCTTCTTCCTACTGCCATCGTCCTTGACTCCAGCCGTGAGGCTCCCTCGCCTGGGAAAGTCGTTGGCCCCTCACGCCATCCTCCCTGGGAAACACGGGGCAGGAAGGCTCAGAGAGGATCCTCGAAGGCTGGATGGATTCACACCTGGACGGTAAGGTAGGTGGCGGGGTGCGGGGGGCACAGTCTCAGCAGAGTCTCTTCGGGTGCCCTGCACTCCCTGAGGAAGGGGCCTCTCCCCTAGCTTCACGCCATTTGCCCTCATCAAAGGAGCAGGGAAGGGACATGGGGTCAGTGTCACTGCAGGCATGAGGAAGAGACCAGAGAATGGGGTGGGGAGTGCCGAAGGGCTCCCAGTCTCCGCCTGAGCGAGGAGCCCCCGCCGGCATGGGGCTGGCTCCCCATGGGGGCAGGGGGAGTATCACCCTGGAGGCTGACAGTCCCTCGTCTCCACGTGTGGGCCCGAGGGCGGCCTCTCCTGGGGTCCGCCGAGGGCCCTAAGGCCGGGAGGGTGGTGCTGACCTAAGTCGACCACAGCGTTGCCAGCCCCCACCCTCCTCGGATCAGCGGGGGTGCCCCCCCTGGACCATACCTGGGTCACAAAGACACTCTGAGCTCCGTGCCCTCATCCTGCAGAGGGAGTGGGACATGAAAGCAGGGGACAGAGAGGCCCCAGGCCGCTGGGTGGGCGTCCAGTGGGTGGGCGCAGGGGCCACGAGGCTGCGGCGCTGAGGTCCAGGATCGTGTGCCGGGTGTGGGTCTGTGCATGGCCCGTCTGAGCCTCCACAGCTCCGTTTTGAATTTCCCTTGGATCTTGGTGACTCTTTTTGGAAAATTCCAGCCTGGCTCAGCTGTGCTGAGGACGGGAAGTGTCAGAAGCTTGGATGTGAGCAGGCGCCTGTAATCAGAGCACCGTGTGTCCCTGGCAAGAGGTGGTGGGAGGCAAACAAGGGGGAAGGAGCCCCGGGGTGGGGGGACACATGGGGCTCTCCCTCAGCCCCTTGCTGGAGCTCTCTGGGCACAGACATCAGAGGGCCTGGGCTGGTGGTGACCCGGATCTGGCTAATGAGGAAGACTTTCCTGCAGGTTAAGAGGGGCTGCCTGGCATGTCCAACCTGGACGGGCAGGTTCAGGCAGACCCCTCCCTCACGTGGCTCAGCGGGCCATCTGACCTTGGGTCACAGGCTCCATGTGAACGGAGGATTCATGACGCCCACCACGTGGCACGGGAGGGGCTGCACGCGGGCTAGCGCAAAGTGCGTGTCCACCATGGGTCACCGGCCTGCCGTCCCCGACGGAAACTACTGAGTCAGGGGGCAGGGAGGCTGCACTTTGCCCCACCTCACAGTGCACACGCATGAGCACAGGCACGCACACACAGCTGCTTAATGACAGCTTGAAGCCACACTCCCCACTCCCTATGCACCCCAGGCTGCCCCTGCCCTGAGTGGGCAGCACGGGCATTTGCGGAACATCCACAAGACAAGAAGAGCAGAGCAGACAAGCTGAGTTCTGAGAGCAGGGCAGCGAGGAGAAGGCTCTCGGAACATCGTTGACCTGAGGAGGTCCTGGTGCCCGTGTATGATCAGCGGGCTGACCGCGGCCCTCACACGCCTGCCCGCGGAAGCACCAGGTGGACCCTGAGCGATATCCGGCCCCTTCGGGTGCAGCGCTGAGTGTAGGAGGCTTAACCTTTTCTAAGAAGAGACAGATCAAAACAGCCAAGGTCAGGATAAAGCAGAAAGAAGGAGCTTCCAGTGCCCCGTGTAATAAAGAACGCAGTCACCTTGGACCCCCTTCCTGGGAGGGGAACCTCTAAATCTTCGGACTCTCTCCAGGGGTAGCAGTGTCTGTGTTATTCATGGGGCGGGGGCCTGGACCACCCCAAGTTTACACTAATGAGATGATGTCACTGGGGCCCATCAGGATGGGGGCCGGTCACACCAGAATCACCAACAGGATTAGAGGGTTAAGGTCTGGAAACACTGGCTCTGGGGAGGGGCTGGGGCGGGAGACCTCCTGGTCCCTGATTCCTCCAGCCTCAGCTACATAATGAAACCGGATCAAAACCCTGGACCCTTAGCTCAGGCAGCTTCTCTGGCTGGCAACCTTCTGTGTGTTGTCACATGTGGATGTACCTGAGGGCATGGCCCCCTGGGGACCATGGGAGCTTCGCCGGTGGCCGAACCAGCACCTCTATGCATCTTTTTCTTGGCTGGTCATTGCCCATGTCCCTCTGCTCTAATAAAGCTATAAGTACAGGCTTCATGATTTCCTGACTTCTCTGAGATGGCCTAGGTATTTAGGGAGCCCAAGGAAGCCTGCGGAGACCCTCAGATTGGCACCAGGCTGGACAGAGATGAGGCCTCGGAGGCCAGCCCCGCAGCTGGTATCAGGAGTGAGGGCCTTTGGGGAAGCACAGTGCCCTGTGCTTGCACCCAGAAAACACAAGACTCCTATGGGATGTTATGATTGGAATCATCTGGGGGTGATTGGCCAAAGCAAGTAAAGCACGGAGTTAGCAATGCTAATTTCCAACACAGCGTATTTCAATTTAAACAAAACTAAGTGGAATACACAGTCCATGAGCACTGCTAATATCTTCATTCTACAACGTCGTTATGGTCTCATCCTACATGGGCTGACCAAAATGACAGAGAAATAAAAGCCTGTAACTCCTGGAAATCTCTTAGGGCCACCAAAGAGAGAAAACTGATAAAGCCTGGGATAATTGGGACGATGTGACCATCAAGCAAAGTGATACAGAGTGAGACTGCATCATTTCCAGTAATTCTTGGACATCACAAAAATTATCTTAGTCTCTTCCATAAAAATCCCAACAAATTTTTGAAAGGGGAAATTTCATGGAATACATTCTCTTTCTAAAATTAGGATTTATAGTGAAAGCAAGCACACAGAGATATGCACACAGTGTTTATGCCTAAAATTGGGGGATAAGGGCCCCAACTATGCTCAGAGGTGAAAGTTCCTGGTCTCTTCCTGGAAAAGGAAGGAGGGAGCAGGGGAGGGAGGAGACAGGAGGGACAGTCCATTGCTGGCATCGGGGCAAACCTAAAGAGAGGCTCACTCCGGATTGCTCTGAGGTTAAGTGCATTAAAATGTAAAAGGTTTGGAATAGGGCTTTGCACAGACCAAGGGCTGCAGCGTGGGGCTGGTGCTCCTCGAGGTCAGACAAGTCCCACTTGAGGCCGTCCCTGGGTCGCTCAAGCCCCAGCTGAGACCCTTGGCCACGAGCGCCCACTGGTCGGGAGTCAGAGACAGTCCCCGTCACGCAGACTTGAGTCGTGGCGCTCCAGCCCATGGCTGAGATCTCGCCAGTCCCGCGGGGGTCACGCAGACCCCTACTGCAAGGCCCTTGCCGGGCACTGCCGTGCGTGCGTTCTGCGTGTCCACCTCACACGAGCCCCAAGCTCCAGTCTTCTCCACCCTAAACACACTGCAGTTCCTGTCCCGCCCCCAGGACAGTCCATGTACTTTCCTGTTGGACTCAGGAGGTAAAGTGAATGAGATTTGAAGCTCCTTGAGTTCATCTTCCTGTAGCTCCAGGAAGTGGCCTGGGAAGTGGGGTCCTGGTGGCCATCCTGGCCCCACTGGACCAGGGTTTGCCTCTCTAGAGAGAGCTGGGCCTCTGCTGCTGGGCTCCGGTTCGGGGGGGCTGGCAGCTCTGTGGTGTCCCCGCCAGCCTGTGGTCTCCCTCCCCAGCCCAGGGCTGCAGTGGGGCACCTGCGGTCCTGCTGGGGCCACTCCCAGTGCTGGGCTCTGTGTGGGGACGATCAGGGATGTGGGGTGATAGGGTGACATAAGGCTCCATTTGCCCTCCCTCTTTCTGTCTGGGTCCAACTGTCCTTCCTGACCCCTGCCCTCTGACCCCAGGCAACATCAGGCCGGTGGTCTCACATGCGTCACTGTGGCTTCTTCCCTGGGCCCCATGGTGTGCCACCTCTAAGTCTTTGGTCTAGTTTTTCCAGATGTTGTGGATACTTACTGGTTCCCACCCCAAATCCACGTTCACCCTTTCTCCCATGCCTGGAGCCTACAGATTTACTCTTGGGACTTCCTCCTTGCCATGAACCACCTCGTGTCTGGAAGGATCACAGCAGACCCTCACCACAGGTGGGCTCCAAGCAGTACTGACCATGGGGTGTGATCTACCATCATGAGCCGCAGAGACTGGGTACCAGAGTGCTTCTCACGGGACTGTCACCCCGTCCAGCCTTCAGCACAAGGGGAGCTAACCCGAGGTCCACACTGACCTCGGGGGAAGGCAAAGCGAAGAAACTCAGAAAGAGGAAAAATGGGGCACTGAAAACATCCGGGAAATAATCCCAATCTTCTGGTCTCAGTCGAGACCTGTCTTGCGATCCAGTACATTCTGGAGAATGTTGCACGCACACTCCAGGAACATGTGTACTCTGTATCTGTGGAGTCCACCTGGTCCAGGGTGTCATTCAAAGCCTCTGTTTCCTTGCTGATCTTCTGCTTAGATGATCTGTCCCTTGCAGTGAGGGGGGTGTTGAAGTCCCCTACTATTAATGTATTATTATCAATGTGTTCTGTACTTTGGTAACTAATTGGTCTGTATAATTAATTGGCTGCTCCCAAGTTAGGAGCATAAATATTTCTAACCATTAGATCTTCTTGCAGGGTAGACCCTTTAAGTATGATTTAGTGCCCCCCTTCATCTCTAACTGAGGGTCGCTGGAGGGGAGGTGGGCAGGGGGATGGGCTAACTGGGGGATGGGCAGTCAGGAGGGCATGGGTGTGATGAGCACTGGGTGTTATAGGCAACTGATGAATCATTGAACACTACATCTGAAACTAATGATGTACCAATGTTGACTAACTGAATTTAAATAAATTTTTTAAAAATGGGGGCCAGCCAGAATGCTGGTCACCCCAAGGCTGAAGCCCATCCTCCCTGGCCTCTCCCATCCATAGAGCGACCTCTCCTTCACTGGCCAAGCCTATCCAGGCCCTTTCCTTGGTCTCTTGCTGCAGCAAGCATCCAAACAGGCTAGAAAAAGGCGGGGGAAAACAGGATCTCTGTAAGAACAATAAGAAATATACACCGATGAGCAGCGTGCGGTTATTACTGATGGAAGGAGCACGTCCATGCTGAGGATTAACAGATGGTCTGGCCCCAGGGAGCCAGGCCCTGCGATGTTGAATAAGAAGAAAATAGTGAATATTTTCTTTTCTGTATCAATGTGCATATTTAATGTAATTCTAATAATAAAAAAAAACTCCATGGAGATTATTCTGACAGTGTGATAAAATCACTGCTAAGTTTATCTGGGGGAGAAAGGGCATGTAGGAATACCCTTAGGTGTGCAAAGAAGGGCCAGTGAGGGGACCTTTTTCCACCAGATGCCAAGCTGCATGGGAAGCTGCAAACACAGAGTCTGATATACGGACCCAGGTCCAGCGAGTGCTAATGGAATAGAATCAATAGCCTGAAAACCTCCCTACTTAACACGGGGCAGAGGAAAGACTACAAAGCAGAGCAGGAAGATGGATCGTTCCAGGAAGGGTCCGGGAAAGCGGGTCTTTACGTAACAATCTGCTGGGCTCTGACTTCTTGGTCTTTGCCAAGATGCCTTCCACAGCCATCAAGCATGAGAGCCGCAAACACGGGGCTCTGAACCACCCCTGGAAGTCGGGGAGCCAGAGAAGGTGGGAGAAGAGAGGAAAGTCTCTTTTTCCCAAAGAGGAGCAGAAGGTGGACCAATCGAGGCTCGGGGCCGTTCATCACGGCTGAGTTTCTGCCGAAAATCTGCATTTCGTTTCTACTCTGGGGTTAATCACAGACATTTCCTCCTCTCTTCTTGGGTGTCGAGGCCGTTGGACATCGCTCTCCCGGGCTATGGGGTATGAGCCGGGAGCCTGGCCTTGCAGAGCGGGGACAGAGTGTGGCCCAGAAAATCTGCTGACAGTGCGCTGGGGATCTAAACCTCAGCCCATGGAACCCAGACCCACGTCTTTCCTGCTTTTCAGGAAGGGGTCGTTGAGTTTCACTTTAGACTTCCAACACAACGGAGGGAGAAAAAATCCTCCCAGTCTGCAAAAGAGACCGAGAGAGAAATAAAATGTCAGATCTGCAAATGTGCTGCACTCTAAATTATCCAAGCACTTGCTCTAATTAGTATACCCAACTAGGCAAGAGCAGAAAGTCAAAATCTACATTTAAATGAAGACCTCCAGAGCCCCTGACCCAGGGCTCCTGTCTGCAGCGGCTCCTGGACCCTGGGTGGCCGGCGCTGGCCCCACCATTCTTCTGATGGCTGGCAGGGAGGCCGGCAGGAGCTTCAGCTGGGCTTGTCCCCAGTGTAGATGCCCAGGTGTGAGGGCGGGAGCTTGCTGGTCACATGCCTGAAGGATAGCGCTGGAATTTATTTCAAATGCAGACAGCCCAGCATTTTGGGGGGTTAGCAGCTTGTCATTCATCACGGCACAGGCTCTTTTCCCAGGACAGGGGGTGTCCAGCATGCTGACTTGCCCCCTCCACATGGCCCTGGAAGGGATGGACACTTGGACATAGCCCATCCTCCCAGAGCTCACAGCTGACCCTCGGGGCTCCTTAGCTGCACCAGGTGACACGCAGCGGGGCCAGCCTCATTCACTGGCAGATCTGACCCCAACCCCAGGAACATCCAGACATCCAATAGGCCCAAGTCTTCCCCAAAAGGCCCAGACGCTTCTGGAATAGGGTGGATTAAAACAAGCTTCTGTAATCTTATCTTCGGAGTCAGTAGCCTCCAGCCATGAGGCCAACGTGCTCAGCGCTGAACGTTGGCCGAGTCGCCTGGTCCTCACTCAGGGCGAGAATGAAAACTCCCATTTTGTGAATGAGGACACACACTGATGCTCAGGGAGGTTGGGCATCTTCCCTAGATGTGCGTGCCCAGGACGTTCCAAGCTGGCCCTGGCTATGGCCTTGACCTTGACCCCAGTTCTCAAGCTGCAGCGTCCGCCAACCTGCTGGTGGGCCCCAGGAACCCCACGGCTGGGGGCTGATCAGGGCCAGGAGCCAGCGGTTCCAGCCCTGCATGGAAAGTGTCCACTGTCAGCAACGCTGAACGATGCTGGCTATCAGAGGCCCTTTCTCCCTCTTTTCTAATCTTTGTAATCGGCTGAAGTCCCACATTTTCTTACGCCGTCAACTCATCTCTCCCTGTGCGCCTCCCACAACGAGGCCTCAGCTCGTGGATGTGGAGCTGCCTTCACAGCCAACCTCCCCTCCCGCTGCCCTCCCTTCTCCAGCATCAGGGGCACCCCGGTGCACCAGCGGGCGGCCGGGGAGGCAGGCCCGGGAACAGGCGGGCGTCGATCCCTGGAACAGCAGCAAAGATGTCAGGTGGCCTTGCCTGGGCGTGTGTGGGCACCGGGGGCTGAACCTGCCTGCTCCCCGCTCTCTGACCGTCGGTCTGTTACTTCTCCCCGTTTCTTCAGGCTTCCAGCCGGCCATGCAGACCCTTCTCCTCTCTGGGGTGGGGCGCGCCCCATGGCATCTTCCGGGTCATCCTCAGAGCCGCCTGGATGCATCCCAGGAGCTTCCTGGATGCCCCCTCCACATGCAAGCTCTGGACACTGGCCCTGGACGCAGCCCCACCATGATTTCTTTCCACCAGATGAGGAAATCTGTGAGTTTCTTCCAAAGGGGAAGCAGAGTTGTTTGTCATGTAAATAGGAAGGTCTGGGCCTGCAGCAGGACAGAGTCTGAGCGGCTCCCAGAGAGAAAGTCCATTTGGCTGAAGGTGCTCGGCACACACTTGCTTCTCCAGCTGCAGAAACCGATTACAGACAGTACCCGCTTCCGCTCATCACGAAACTCCCCCAGCCGTGACTGCTCTCCAGCAAACAGGATTTGGGGTTCAGGTGCAGTGGGAGGTCTTACCCAAAATGCTGGCTTCATGTTTCACAAATGCAAGTGGTGTGGTGTGGCTGATGCATGGGAGCTCCCCGCCCCATCCCGGCATCCTCGGGCCACCCTTGGAGTGCTGATGTCCCGGGCAGTGCGACAGTCCGACGGGCTCAGCCCCAGGTGGAGCTGCCAGAAGGCTCGGGGGCGACCAGGGCATCCTGGGAGGTCCTCAATGTCCCGACACCTAGTAGGGTCCTGAGCACACCACGCCGATGGTGCTCAGAACTTCCGCAAGGCCTCTGGTCACCGGGGCTTCGGATCTCCGTATGCTTAAGCATCACTTTCAGGAGCCTGCACACCCGAGGGTCTCTGGCTCCACCAAACAGCCAGTGAAGCCAGACTTGACTCCAACAGACGACGAGAAGGGACGGGAGCCCCAGGGTGCACCTTGGACCCTCACAGCCGGCTGTGCATCCCGCAGGGGCCTCTGCTGTGTGACAGGGAGGGGCTGCGGGGGCCCGCCCACTGCCGCACTGGAAACCCTTCTCTGAAGGCTCTGTCGGGTCCTGTGAACCCTGGAGCACGTGACGTCACCACGCGCAGCTGCCCACGGGAAGGACGGACGTGTGCGGATTCCAGGTGGGTATTTCTTCAGCTTCTGGGCATTAACGGCAATAGCTTGGAAGCCCCGGCTCTGGGCCTGGGGTTTTTAAAGGACTCACTACAGTTGGTGCAACTGTGGGGTCAGTGTTGTTGGTATCGCCACTGTTTAATTGCCATTAAACAAAAAGCACCTTTCTCCGTGAGGGGAGCTGATTTCGCAGCGGTCTGAGGGCCACTAGCAATTGAAGGTGGCATTTCCTCACACGGCATCTTGGTGCTGGGCTTGGGGCCCCCAGGCCGTGGGCAGGGGCAGGCAGGGCAGGCACGGGGAAGGGACACAGAGCTCCTGACTCGGGGTCCCTTCCCCTCCGGCAGCTCAGCTCCCCGAGAAGACCCTGGAGCTGGCGATAGGGAAGGAGCTCGGACGCGGGGCCGCAGACTCAGGCTACCGGAGGGCAACGCTGGAGTGGGCTTCACAAGCCAAAGGGTGTCGCGTCATTTCGTACGTGACCCCCTGGGGGGGACAGAGAGGCCACGTGGCTTCCACCCACTGGCCCAACGTGCTTCCTCCAGAAACCCAGCTGCCACGCTGGGAAAGGCCCAAGCCGCGTGCAGAGGCTGCAGAGAGAGCACGGTCCCCAGTCCCTTCCAGACACCCCCAGGCCTCCCGTCTGAGCAAACTGTGGGCCTGCGGGACTCACAAGCATCGTCAATCAGCCGTGCTGCTTGGTCACAGAGCGGAGACAGCCGGCACGCCGCCCAGTGTCCCCCACTCTCTTCCGCCTCATCCCCGGGGCTCTGGGGGGCAGTGGGAGCTTGTCGGGAAAGCCTGGGGCCCACATTGCCTTGGTGTCAGTCAGCGTCCACAGGCACGGCCGGCGGGTACATGTCACCCGCCCCGCCAGCCCCACCCTCCCCATGGACGCGCTCACTCCAGTGGAGCGAGTAACTGCTCTCACCGTCCCTGGAGTAACACTTGGCAATTTAAAAAGTGTTCTCGGGGTGCCTGGGGGGCTCAGGGGGTTAAAGCCTCTGCCTTCAGCTCATGATCTCGGGGTCCTGGGATTGAGCCCCGCATCGGGCTCTCTGCTCAGCGGGGAGCCTGATTCCTCCTCTCTCTCTGCCTGCCTCTCTGCCTGCTTGTGATCTAATCTCTGTCAAATAAATAAATAAAATCTAAAAAAAATAAATAAATAAAATTTAAAAATTAAAAAAAATAAAAAGTGTTCTCAAATATACTCATTTATTAAATAAAGCCACCTTTAAGACAGGGAGGCCTTATCCCACTTTGACAGAAACTCCAAGGCTCAGAGAAGCAATGTGACTTGCTCAAAGTGACTTTATATTAAAAGAAAAATCCAGCCGGCTCGGGGCTGCTTTCTGTCCACTGCTCCCAGTGCTCACTGCACTTATTAACGTAGCACTCAGGCCCCTCCAGGATATGGCCCAAAAAACCTCCTTCTCTGTTTCTTTTATAGCATCCAAGTCCTTTTGGGAATCAGCAAGGCCTCGGAGAGCAAAAGGAGATGAGAATCAGGGCTGGTAGTTTTGCCCACGGGGAAAGCATACCACCTGGTCATCTTATTTCCTTTTTTGCTTTTGTTGCCAGGAAGCTCAGCCAGCACCAGAGGCCGCTCAGCCTTAGCAACAGGGCAGGGCTCCACACTCTGCTGGCTGAGCAGCGTTTTCCCTATCCCTGTTTTTGTCTTCCCTCTTCCTTGTATTTTTCCCTGACCTGTATTTTTTTTTCCCCAATGGAACAGATAAGATTGTTTCCTGATTAGTCTGTTAATGAGTTCACGGAGCTCAGGACTGGGTCAGGCACAGAGGAGGCAGTGAATGAATGAATGAGTGAATGAGTGAATCGCTCCCTGTGTTACGGGGACACGTACGAAAGTCAGGTCCGATGGCTGAGGTACTAAGAGCATCGCTCAGGGGTGGGGTTAAGTCATTAGTTGAGAGGGGAGAAAACAGGAAGGCACAGGGAGAGACGGGGCAGCCACCAGCCCCTAGTGAAGAAGGGACAGAAGGGACACCCAGGCCCCGTGGTGGCCTCTGGGGTCTCAGAGAAGACAGGTTGGGAAGGTCACGGGGCTCCCCGGTCCCCCTGTGGCCAGCCTGCCTTGGCCTCCTGGCTGGAGCTGGCCACAAACAGCCTGCAGTGACACAGCGAGCATGTGGCAGTCCCTGGAACTGGTGGGGACACACGGGGTCCTTACACGGTGAGCTCTGTGCACCTGCACATCTGAAAACTTCCCGAGCATCTTCCCACGAACCCATGCTCTGTCTGAGCAACTCCACCTCGTCGGTCCCCAGCATCGATGACGGACCGAGGCCCAGACCTCCTGCTTCTCCTGGATTCGGCCGCAAGGAGGGAGGTCTGGGGTGCAAGAGCAGACCCAAGCCGGCCCACCCAGGTGGGGATCCCCGCTGGGGCGCGGTCCCTTCCCCACACTCCAATCCCCGCTGGGCTCCCCGCTGGGCTCCTGATGGGCTCTGTGACCTTGGGCAAGTTATTAACCTTCCTGTGCCTCTAGAAGCAAATGCCTGTTGCAGAGAGCTGAAGTTCATCCACGTCCCGCACTCACCGCAGTGCCGGGCCCGTGGGAAACGCTCGAGATGGGCAAAATTGGAGCCCGTGACGTCCCGGAGTATCTAGCCCTCGGTAAGGGTAGTCTCCTAAAGCCATTGTGATGGAGGCGTGGCAAGGGGCCCAGAGATCTCCTCAAGTCTCAAGTTCCCTTGAGAGGTAAGTTCCATTGTTTCTGGAAAGTGGGGCCCGCGTCAAAATCTGTCTGCTGGGGTTCCGGTTCCTTCCTGCACCCCTGCATTCTCTCGTCCGCCTGATGTCTACCGCGAGCATCTGGTCCCCACAACAAGAAGACTCTGAGAAGCCAGGCACCATGAGGGCTGAGGGCTGACACCCTCCGGCCGCCCCCGCCGCGGCTCCCGCAAGCCTCAGGTAGGAGAGGACGGGCCTGGCGTGGCGCCCTGGAGGAGGTCCATGCAGGCAGTGGCTCCCCAGGGCCCGGTGTGACCTCCTACCTTCCCAGGGCAGCCCACAGGGACGTCAGCCTCTCGCCAAGGGTGGGCAAGGCTCTGTCCCCACACCGCTGGGCACCATTCGTCCAGAGCACAAAGGCCAGCGGGCACCTTGGGGGCGCTGCTGGGGGCTCATTCACACTGAGCCTGAGACCGGCCCCGGGGATGCCCCACCTCCCACCCCCCCCATTACTTATTTCCTGCTCCAGCCCAGAATCAGATCAGTCGTTTCTCCCGGAGACCTGGTTCCTGCTGTTGGAAAATCGTATCTGAGACAAGATAAGGGCACACGGTCCTCTCGTGGCCGCTGGGCTGCACATGGTTTAGACCCTCTCCCGAGCGGGCCGAGCCGGGAGGGGCACGTCCACACACCCGCCTGCGTGCCTGTGTATCCACGCATTGCTAGAAACACGTCTGCAAGCAGCCCCTGGAATTCACATGACATGAAACGTGACTTGGTATGGGTGCCCCCAATCCTACTCCATCATCCCGTGAGTATTTCCAGCCTCTCCTTGTTTGCCTGTAAATCCCCACCCCAACGTGACAAACCAGGCTCCCACCACCAGCTGTCCCTCTACTAAATTGCTCAAGTCCAGCATCACCTGCCAGCCGTGTCCGATGGTGGGGCATTGCCCTGGAGGAGGACCGTGCCAGCCAGAGTGCCGGGCTTGCAGGCCTTTCCGGCATTGTAGACCCCACACGTTTCCACCTGCCCAGTGACTCCGGTCAGCACCTTGCCCTCGTGCCTCAGCGAGCGAGCTTGTCTGCAAGAACGTGGGTGAGAGCTTCTCTGCTGGCACCTTCGGTCTTCTTCCTGGGATCCCATGAGCTCTGAGACGATGGCTCAAATGGGCATCCATTAGGCTTTGCTCTTTGTGCCGCAAAGTTCTATGAGTTTTGACAGATGCGTAATGTCATCTGTTCACAGAACCCATCATCCATCATACATGCGTGCGTCTGACACATATAATTTGTCATGCACACAGCTGTCACACGCAACAGTCTCGTTGCAGATCTAGAGGTAAAATAGGAGGGACCCGGGCTTCATCTACTTCACTCTCCTGCCTCCTCCCTTCACCCTGGAAATCATGGTCTTACTGCCTCTATAATCCTGCCCATTCCAGAAAATCACATAATTGGTGTTATGTAGTGTGTAGGTTTTTCCAATGGACCTCCTTCATGTAATAATAAGCATTCAAGCTTGACCCATGCTTCTCGGGCTTCCTAGCCCATGGTTTTTACCCCTTACTAAGATTCCATTGTGTGCACACAAGGGGGTCTGCTTATCCACTCCCTGCTGAAGGACACCACGGCTGCTTCGTTTGGGGGTGATGAGTCAGGTTGCTATACACAGTCACGTGTGGGTTTTATGCAGACACAAGTCTGCACGGAGGTATGCCTGCTGAACGGGGAGACCGTGGCTGCAGAAGACACTGTCCATCTGTCCTCCAGAGGGGCTGCGCCGTTCTACATTCCCACCAGCCCCGGATGCAGAGAGTCCCCGGGAGCTCCACGTCCCTGTGGCACTCGGCGCCGCCGGGCTGTGTGTGTGTGTGTGTGTGTGTGTGTGTGTGTGTGTGTGTGTGTGTGTGTGTGTGTGTGTGTTAGCCATTCTAACAGGTGCATCTGCCTCCTGTCATCGGTCTAATCTGCAACTCCGTCATGGCGATGATGTTGGGCGTCTTTGTGATTAACTCATCTTTTTGAGGCGAAGTGTCTGTTCCAACCTCTTACCCACTTTGTAACCGGGCTGTTCCTTGCCGGGTTCCCTACGGCCTTGCATACGGCTCCTTCTAAGAGATGCATTTTGCTTGTCTTCTCACAGCCTCAGACATCTCCTCATCCTCTCGGGACAGGCCTTTGCAGAACAGAAGTTTCTCATTCTCACAAAGTCCAGCATGCTTCGCTCCTTCATGGGCTGTGCTTCCGTTGTTGCATCGAACATCTTGCCACGAAACCCGAGGTCACCTGTGTTTCCATCTGTGCTTCCTGCCTCGTAGCGTCACATTTTACCTCTAGATCTGCAATCTGCACTTAGTTAATTTTTGTGAAAGGTGTAAGGGGTGTGTCGCTTAGGTAAGTTTTGTTCTGTGCTTTCTTCCAGCATCATCTGTGGGAAAGATGATCCTTTCTGCCCTGACTTGCCTTCCCTCCTTCCTCAGGGGTCAGTTGACCGTCCTTTTTGGGTCATTTCTGGATGCCTCTTCTTCTACTACCCATGGCCTTTTCTCTCCCTGCAGCCTTACCCCCCTAATACGCTCTATGGTTAAGTCTTAAAGTCAGCAGTGTGAATCCTCCAAGCTTGGTTTTGTCACTGCTGGGTTGGCTGTTCTGGGCCTTTTGCTTTTCTATATAAACTTTAGAATCACTTTGTTAATATCTACAAAATAGCTTCTGGGGATTTTTGTTGGGATAACATTGAATCAATCGATCCCATTTAAAGGAGCTGACCATTCAGGAACATAGAAGATCTCTCCGTTTATTTAGAATTTTGATGTATTTCATCAGAGTTTTATAGTTTACTGCATTTTGTTAAGTTTATACCTAAGTGCATCATTTTGGGTTTGTTTTGTTTTTCTTTTTTTTTTCTTTTTGAGGGGCAGAGGTGTTATTGCAAATGGTATGCATGTTATACATTTCAAACTCCAATTGTTCATAGATGGTACATAAGAAATTGACTTGTGTAGTAACCGAGTTTCCTTCCAGCCTGCTGTAACCTTGTATTGATTTCAGAAGTTACTGTGTCTTCTCCTTGGGATTTTCTACCTAAGCAATCATGTCATCTGTGAGCAAAATTTTATTTCTTCCTGACCTGTATACCCCCCCCCATCTTGCCTTGCTGCTCTAGCTCAGACTTCCAGTGAGATGTTTGGTAGGACTTTTGAGAGAGCACATCCTTGCCTTTTTCCTGATGTTTGGGGAAAAGCATCATGTTTCCCACCAGGAAATATGAGCTGTAGGTATTTTGTGGATGTTCTTCCCTGAACTTGGAAGTTCCCCTCTATTCCCAGTTTTCTGACATAGGTGGGTGTTGGGTTTTGTTCAATGCTTTCTCTGCATCTGTTGATATGACCATATGATTTCCTTTTTCTTCTTTACCCTGTTGATGTGATGGATTAGATTAACTGACTTTTTTGAATGTTGAACAAATCTTGCATACCTGAAACAAATCCCACTTGGCCATAATGTATAATTCATGTCACGCATAGTTGGATTCAATTTGTGAATATACTGAGTATGTTTGCATCTATGGTCACGAGAGATATTGTTCTAAAGCTTTCCTTTCTTGTCATGTCTCATCTGATTTTGATAGTAGGGTAATGTGGGTGGGCCTTATAAAATGATTTAAGGGAGTATTCCCTCTGTGCCTCATTTCTGGAAGAAATGGTAAAGAATTGGTAAAATTTATTCCTTAAATGTTTGGTAGAATTCACCAGGGAATCCGCCTGGGCCTGGTGCTTTCTATTTTGGAAGGTTATTCATTATTTACTCATTTTTTAAACAGATAGAGACCATTCCGATGACCTCTTTTTCCTTGTATGAGTTTTGGTGGATTTTTCTCTTTAAAGAAATTGCTCCATTCCATCTAAGGTATTCAGTTGGTGGGTATAGAGTAATTCATGGTGTGCCTCTCTATCCTTTTAATGCCCTCAGGATCAACCATGATGCCCCTCTGACATTTGATATTAATCATTTGTGTCCTCCCCCATCTGGTTAGCCTATCGAGAGCTTTATCAGTTTCATCATTGATCTCTTCAAGGAACCTAGTTTTGGTTTTATTGATTTTCTCTATTGTTTTCCAATCTTCAATTTCATGTCTTTCTGCTGTAATTTTTATTATTCCTTCTCATCTGCTTCTTTAAGGCACAATTTGCCCTTCTTTTTTTCTGATCTCTCTATGATAGTAGCTTAGATTATTACTTTGAGAGCTTTCTTCTTTTCTCGTATAGGCGCACAGTGCTAAAAATACCCTCTAAGCTCCGTGTCCACTGAATCCCACACATTTTGACAAGTTCTGTTTAGTTCAAAGTATATTTTAATTTCCTTTAAGACTTCTTTGACCTATGTGTTATTCAGAAGGGTACTGTTGAAAATCTCCAAATATTTTGGTTTGTGGCAGCTTTCGATCCCTGTTTCTGATTTCTATTTTAACTCCACCATGGTCTGAGAGCATAGTTTATAAGATTTTTATCCTTTTAGATTCGTTAAGGTGTGTTTTATGGCCCAGGATGTGGTCTTTCCTGATGAACGTGCTTGCCGGCGTGAGGAGAATGTGTCCTTCTGCCGTTGCCGGGTGGAGTCTTTTGTAGATGCCAGTTAGATGGTGTGGACGCTCAGGCTAGCCGTCCTTCCTGACTGTCTGCGGCGGGATCGCTCAGTCACTCAGGGTGGGTGCTGCAGGCCTCCGCCGTCATGGTGGACTGTCTGCTTCTCTCTGAAGTCCCGTCAGAAGCTGCCTCACGTGTTGACCTTCTGCCTGTGAGCACACGCGCAGCAGGGGATGCCGTGTCTTCTCGGCGAACTGAGCCCTTTACCAGTGGGCCTTGCCTCTCTTTGCCCCGACAGCACTGCTTCCCAAGCCTGTTCTGTCGGAATTAACACAACGACTCTCCCTTTCTTTCGACTGTGTTAGCGCGGCGCAGCTTTCTCCTCCTCCTTCCCTTGAATCTCTGTGTGTCTTCGTTTTTAAAGTGAATTTCTTGTGAACGATGTATACTTGAGTCTTCTGGGCTTTTTGTCCACTCTGACAAGCTATGTCTTTGACATAGATTTAGATCATTCACATCTAAAATGATCACTGATCCAGCTGAACAATTATCTACTGTGTGTCTATTTTCTGTTTGTCGTTCTTTGTTCCATCTTTTTCTTCCCCTCTTCTTCTTTGCAGCATTTTGTGTATTCCGTTTTGTCTCCTTAGTATATCAGTCGTATTCCTTTTTTAACTCTTTAGTGGTTTTCCTAGAGTTTGCCTCCAGATTTACAACTAATCCAAGTCGACTTTCAAACTCCAGTATGCTGCTTCAATAGCGCAGGTGCCGCATAGGGAAGTCAACTAATTTCTCCCTCCGGCCCTTATGACAGCACTGCTGTTCCTTTTGTTTTTCTATTTATTTAAGATGTTATTTATTTACTTGAGAGAGAGAGGGAGAGTAAGAGAGGCAGACATAGAAAGACAGAGAGTGTGTGAGCTGGGGAGGGGCAGAAGCGGAGGCAGAAGCAGACTCCCCGCTGAGCGGGGAGCCCCGTGCAGGGCTCAATCCCCGGACCCCGGGATCACAGCCTGACCCAAACGCAGACCTTAACTGACTGAGCCACCCAGGTCTCCCTGCTATTATTCTTTTTCACTTATCCGTATGTTCTTTTTTTTTTTTTTTTGAAACCTGATTATGTTCTTTAAAAAAAAAAATTTTTTTTTAAGTAAACTTCACACCCAGAGTGGGGCTTGAACTCATGACCCTGAGATCAAGAGTTGCAGAGTCTTCTGACTGAGCCACCCAGGTGCTCATCACTTACCCATATATTCTAATCACTCACGACATCATCACTGTTATTTCTTTCAATGGTGATCTGTTAGATCAATTAAAACATAAAACGATGTGAGTCATGGCACCTTCACTTCTTTCTTCTCCGACGCTCCTGCTTTCTGTAGATCTGCCATTATCATTCTCCTTCTGCCAACAGAACCCCTAACATTTCTTGCAGGGCTTCTTGTTGGCAGTGCATTCGTCTGTCTGAGAAAGTCTTTGTTTGGATTTTATTTTTGATGGATCACTCGGTGGATACAGAATTTTAGATGGATGTTTGTTTCGTTTGAACACTTTCCATGCGTTCCTCCTTTCTCTCCTGTTCTTGTGGTTCCTGAGGCGATGGCCCGTGCAGTTCTTGCCCCCACTCCTCTGTGGGTAAGCTACGTTTTCTTCTAGCTTATTTCAAGGTTGACTTTTTGTTTAACTATGATATGCTTCATGCAGATTTTTGGTGTTTATCTCGTTTCCCAGATCTTTGGTCTAGTATCTGTTACTAATTTGGGGAAATTTTCAGCCATTATTACTTCAAATATTTTTTCTGTTCCTTTCTATCCTTCTCCTTCTGTATTCCCACCACGCAGATAATTTTTTTTTTATGGTCCCACAGTCCTTGTATATTCTCTACACCCTAAACGTTCTATGTTTCATTGTTCTTTTCTCTTTGCATTTCACTTTGGGAAAGTCCTGTTGACACACCTTCCCTCCCTGATTCTTCTCTTGGTTGTACCCAGTCTGTCTGTGAGTCCAGCCAAGGCATTTGTCATTTCTGTTATTGGACGAAGAACGTCCTCCTTAGTGCGGGGAGCAAAATTGGCCACCCCGAAATGTGTCCCCTTAACCTGTGGGGGCTGTTTTAGGCTGATTAGTTTCAGGAAACAGAAGCTTCGGGAAGGAACATTGATTTTCTCCCTCACTGCCTGAAAGGACTTAGATAGACAGCCTGCTCTGGGAAGGGACATCACCCTTCAGTACAATATGAATGAGGTGAGGTGGACACAGAGGAACCCAGCAAAGTCTGATTGTTAAATTTTCTCTCTAGGTCCTGCTGTTCCTGAGTGACCCAGAAAACATTGTTTACCAAATAATTATTCTTTTTCATCTTCCTGTAAATTTCTTTCCTCTTCTTTGTAGTCCTGGACACCCACTCCTTTCTCTGTAAGTAGTTTAGGATGACACGCATACCTCAATTTTGCCTGATTGTCTTTGGAATTGCATTTCTAAGCAAGTATGTAATTAATTTTTATTTTCTCCTGTTAATCTAGCTCCTGTCAGTTTAATTCTTAGATAGTTAGAAGAATCATGAAGGATATAGAAAATTTTTTCCTCCCCCCTGATGTGGGAAACAAAGGCAGAAGAGAAATTATTCAATGTCCTTACTGTCTACAGCCCATTGACAAGTCCTTGAAACAGGCAGAGTGACCTTCCTCTACGGATTCAACTGCCTCGATGCTGACACTTTGCTGGTGGCAAAGGCAATCTTAGCCCGACACCCAGGACCCTGTAAGTCTACTTTAACATATAAAATTTCCTTTGGAAACCTCCTTTATCTCTAAATCCCCCGAGATACGTGTTGGCAATCATCCCCCAAGCATATGGCTCACTGAGATACATCTGAAGGGTCTCATGACTCGGGTTTCATTAGACAGTAATAGAAGACCTTTTCCCCACAACAGCCAGCCCCTCAAGGTCCTGGAAACCTTGCTTCCAAAATTCCTTAGAGATTTAGACTCTCCCTAACCCCCCCCCAACTTGCAAGTATATAACGGGCCATTCCCCGTGACCCCAGTGCAGCTCTTTCTGCCCATGGGTCCTGTCCCCGTGCTTTAATAAAACCACCTTTTTGTACCAAAGACGTGTCAAGAATTCTTTCTTAACCATCAGCTTTGAAACCTAATGTCTTTCCTACATCAACCAGCACTGGGATTTCCTTTTGATTCTGTCTCCTAATTTCTGTCTCTCTCCTACCTTACTCATTTGTTCTCGCATGTGACAGACTTTTTCCGTGAGCCTCCTTAACGTTTTAATCATGACTATTTGAAATTGCTTGTCTGTAAATTTCAAAATCTATGTCATATCTGAATCTGTTTCTTAGGCTTATTTTGTGTCTTAAGATGTGTTTTTTCTTGCCTTTAGCATGTCTTGCAATTTTTTTCTTTGGTTGAACTCTGGACATGGTTTATTGGGTAAAAATGGAGATAAAAGGCCCCTGGTGTGTTTCATGTTAACCTGGCTAGGGGTTGAGCTGTATTTCATGCTCACTGTAGCTGTAGACATCAGAGCCTTCAAATTCCTATAATGTCCTTGCTTTTGTCACCTCTGATGTCTCTGGGTTTTCCTAATAACTCCTCCTTGAAAGTCTGCACCTTCTGCCTCTTTGGGTTAAAATTGCTGTCACTGTTGATGGGGTGTTTGGGCTGGACAAGGGGAAATGTCCTCTCTTAGGGTGAGCTCTGTGTGTCAGGAGTGCCCTGTACTGGGACCCTCACAAGTGCTTCTTGTCTTTTTTCCTCCCCTTTGGTGACACAGGAGGGTTGCAGGGGAACTGGAGGCAGCCTGTGGCCCTTCCCTCCCCAGCCCAGGTGAATGGAGGGTCTTTCTGCTAAAGGTGTTTCCGTGGAGAGGAGGTCACTAGGATGGAAAATGCTTTGGGTGTATCTTAGCAAGGCTACTTCCCCTCCCCTGCCAGAGCCTCCGGGGAGTTTTCCTGGGCTCCTCACAGTAAGGACCCATTGGGGTTCCTGTGGGCAAAAACCCCGGTGGTGCCCCCCACCCCCCAGCAACTTCTCGCTCCCATCTTGTCCATGTTCAGCCTCCGTCATTTGTCAAAATCAGCACTGAGGCCTTCCTTTCAGTCTGTGGCTCCAGCTACTGCTGCTCCAAGTAGACTGATCTCGGCCAGGACTCTCCGTGTTTCTGTCTCTCAGGACTGGGGCTGAGGATGTGTCCTGCCCCCTCCATTCTCTGAGGGTTCAAGAAAACGCATTGATTTTCAGTTTGTTGAGCTTTTTTCTCATTGTAAAGACGAGAGTGGCAACTTTCAAGCTCCTTCCTTGTCACGGTGGAAACCGGATGTCCCTAAATAGACTTGTATTTTAGAATTTACAGAAAAGTGGCAAAAATAGTACCTTGAGTCCCTATATACACCCACATCCAATTTCCCTATTGCCAGCCTCCTCCATCCCTGTGGTACATTTGTCACAACTAATGAACCGATATCGATACGCTGTTATTAACTAGACTCCATACTTTATCCAGATGTCATTAGTTTTTCCCTAATTTCCTTTTCTGTCCTAGGATCTCATCCAGAGTCACGGCATGACATTTCGTCTGCGTAGACATCTCCGGGCTGTGACAGCCTCTCCGAGTGCTCTTGTCTCCGATGACCTTGGCAGCTGGAGGAGTACTGATCAGGCGTTTTGCCGACTGTCCCTGCGCTGGGTTAATCTGACATTTTGCACGGGGTCTGGCTGTGGTTACGAGTCTCGGGTATGAAGACCACAGAGGCCAAGCGTCTCCATTATCCTATCACATCAGGGACGCGTGCTATGGACACGACATGTCACTGTTGATGTTGACCTTCATCGTCTCACTGAGCTGCGTTCGTCAGCGTGACTGTCCACGGCAGAGTCCCTCTCCCCGACTCTCCACGCCGTCCTCCCTAGAGGCACAGCCCGTGCGGAAGGGTGGGGAGAGATGGTCGCTTGCACTAGTGAATGAGGGCAGAGGGGGATCATTACAGATTCTTTACCAGGTAGAGGGAAATACATGCTCAGGTACGTAGATACACTTCTTCATCAGATGGAAGGAAAGTACAAGTGTGTGTGTGTGTGTGTGTGTGTGTGTGTGTGTGTGTCCGCGTGCGCACGCACACGTGCGTGTTCTCCGTCTATCTCCTAAAGGAACACACAGACGTGCACGCATGCTCGTGTGCGCGCACACACGCCTACTTGAGTTCATCGACCTCCCCGCTGTGCACACACACATGTGCATGCATATACATCTACAGGTGAATAGGGCCGACCTACAAGCTCACAAACAAGGTAAGGGCCAGAGCGTACCGCTCAAGTCGGAGCACTGAAAATGGAGCCGAAGGTATGGAGCTGCGACCTTCCACTGTGGTTGCGTAGAGCCCACGCCATTGGCCTCATTCATTCACTGAAGCACAGTATCTGAGTCTCTAAACTATAGCAGGTGCTGAGCTCAGTATTAAGAGTACCCTGGTAACAGAAGCAGGTGCAATGCACCCCCATGTCGCCTACAGGCTACTAGAAAAGCAGACATTCAAAACCAGTCACACACAAACATGTGAGCACGTGTGACCTTTGCCGTGAGCCTGTGTGACAGGTAGCAAGGCTCTGGCCAAGCCCAGGGGCCCCTTATGGAGCTGCTGGTGTGTCCCGTGCACCTGGGGGCCCTGCCCCCGGAGGGGGCGGCGAGGATGAAGGAAAGGGGACTACAAAGTAGCAGTCTCAGCTTGGGCTCCCGCAAAGTGGCCCCTACGCCATGGCGGATCCTTGCGCTTGGGCGGCAATGAAGAAGCGTTGCGAGGAGGCCGAGTGCCGTGGGCTAGAGGACACAGGAAGTGGAGGAGCCCTGCACAGGGGCGATTTCAGGTGCCATGCCATGGAAAGCACCCTCCCTTGAGCCTTCTGGGACATTCCAGATGTCCTGACCCAGGATGGGGAGCGGGCATTCCCTCCCACACCAGCAGGGACGGCCAGGCCATCATCTCCCAGGCATTTCTGGCCCCTGACCGGAGCCATGCCCATAGCCGGAGCCAGTCCCCCAAGAAGGAAGGGTTGGAGGCGCCGCCACAGCGGGGACACAGCAGCCCCCCGGACAGGAAAGGGCCTGTGGGCATCGAGGCAGAGCCCGGCCTGCCAGCCACGGTCGCAGGACCCTGGTGCTGAGGTGGGGGCGTGTGAAGGGTGACGTCAGACGTCATGTCTGGAGGGCGGACCACGGCAGGGGCGGTCCGTGGAGGAGGAAGCATGAGAGAGAGCACGTGTGGGGCGAGATGCCCGTCTGGCCCGGAGGAGCCCGCGGGCCCGCGTTCTGTGCGTCCAGAGCCAAGCCTGTGCGCACTGAAGGCCAGCTAGGCTGGGCGCTGGGAGAAGCCGCCAGGGCCCCGGCCCCCTCTCTGCGCCTCCGTGCAGTCCCAACGCGAGAACCAGGCTCGGAGGGTTTATTTTTACTCAATTCAGAAACAGTAGCAAACAAGGAAGCTGAGGTGCAAAGTCAGGTCCAAAGAATTTCTGAGCAGCAGTCCCTCAACCCCGTGCCTGTGTGTCTGTCTGTCTGTCCTCGGTCTGGCTGCCTCCTCCAGGCCACCTCCTCCTGGTGCAGCTGGAACACTCGGGCCGGACTGGCCCACACCCTCCCTCATCATTTCCTGGGCCAGGCGTCCGAAGCCAGAGGAGCATCTGAGTCCTGGCTCCGGCCTGTGACATCAGTCAGGCAGCCCCTCCGCAGGGCCCGGGGCTCACAGGGCACGCCGCCACCCCCACCACAGCCAACGAGCCGGGGCCCTGTCGGACAGCAGCGCAGACAGAGACAGAGACACGAGGAAAGATGGGTGGGTGCCTACCTCCCCCCGGGGCTGCGAACTGAAACCTTGTTCTTACTTTTGGCCTTTTTTCCTGAACGTCATCATCCAGGCCCAGGCGACCCCAGGGCCTGGTCGGGGCTCTGTAAACACACTCGGAGAAGGAACAAGACGTCGTATCAGGGGTCAGAGTTCAAAGCAAACCAAACGGAGAGGCCCCCCCCCCGCCTTGCACCACACACAGCAGCTGATGAAAGGGTAACACGGGCCTCGTCTTCCCTTCGGGGCACGGATCGAGTCCGACAGCAGCCCCGGGCCTCTCGGGCTCCTCCCCCCGCTCCCCGTAGGGGTGTCCACGCAGCGCGCCCCCAGCCCCCCTGGGCTCGGCCTCACCTCCACGCGGGCATTTCCGAGAGGTCCTGAATCCGTGTTCCGCTTTCATACATCTCTGCCCTCCCCGAAGCGTGTCCCGTCCACGGCGAGTGCTTTACACCCACGATCGGTGATTCTCCATGAAGCGAGTGGCTTAATTACACCGGCAACACTGATTCTGATGTCGGGTGCCCTGTGTGGCGGCCTCGTGTTCCAGGTGTGGTCCTGCATGAGTGAGTGTGAATGAATGAATGAATGGATGAGCCAGGGATCCCCGGCCAATTTACTGCTTGTCTGCCGTCATCCCAGCTGATCGAGGGGGAAACGGTGAGGTAAATAAAGGAGAGGCGGGAGCTGGCGTTGGGGGGACCCACGGGGGAGGTCCCAGGAGCGGAGCCAGCCGCGTGGTCACCCCTGTCATTTCGAGAACGGACCAGGAAGATGTTCTAAGGGGCAGCGGGTTAATTTAATGACTACTGCCATCTCAAGCTCCAGGAATCTCTCCCTTCACCCTCTGGGAAGAGCCGTATTCCACAAAAATCAGGCCGCTTGCTTAAGAAAAGGAAAACAGAGCTGGAGAATCACATCACTCACGTCGGCCCGCGTCTCCATCAGGCCCCTCACGCTCCCGTGGACACGGGAGGTCATTGGAGTGTGAACCGCCACCCACGGCTCCGGGAGGGCCCCATCTGCCGACCTGCTGCGGCCCCGGGCGGGCGACGGGGGGCAGGGGACACACCGGGGGAGGACACCGTCCTGGCATCCTCGGGGACCAGGACCCACACCGCCGGGCTTGGACACGAACCAGCCTCCGCAGTGCAGTCTCGTCCGTCCTCGTCGCCACGCTGTTTGCCTCTGCACCGACCTCCCTCGGGCAGGCTTCCTCCACGAGGGGCCCACAGTGACCACCGGCTGCCCCGGCCTCCATGCTTACTGCTCCAGAGTCTTTGGCGACAGGAGCTTCTTTCTCCCAGTAGCTTCCGGAAAAGCCCCCAAGCAGCCTGTGCGCCCATCCCCAACCACACTCAGGAGGCTGGGGGTCCCTGACCGGTACCCTCACCGCTCAGGTGCATTAGTCAGCTTGGGATGCATAACAAAACCCACAGACCGGGCGGTGGGGGGCTGAGGGGACAGACACTGATTCTCCACGGTCCTGGAGGCTACAAGTCTGGGATCAAGGTGTTGGCAGGGTTGGTTCTCCCCGAGGCCTCTCCCCTGGGCACCTGGATGGCCCTCCTCCCTTGTGTCCTCACGTGGTCGTCCCTTGGCGTGTCTGTGTCCTGACCTCATCTTCTTACAGATGGGGCCAGGCCTCCCTAATGTTCTCACTTTACCTTAATCACCTCTGAAAAGGCCCCGTCTCCAAATACAGTCACGTTCTAAGGTCCTGGGGTCAGGACTCTGACCTAGGGAATCAGGGGGACACGTCAGCACACGCCACCAAGCACACACAGCGGAGCCCTGATGCTCTGGGGTCAAGAGGCTCATCCCACTGTGACTGTGAACCACATGCCACAGTAAACTCTGGGGCTTTCACCAGACTGGAGTTGAGGCAGGAGAAATTCTAAAGGGATGTGTGTTTGCCCCACATGGTTTCCGGAGCTGACAGGCAGCCGAGGAAGAAAGCACAGGATCCCTGCCCAGAGGGACAGACAGACTCTGGGAAACAGGGCTGCCTCAGCTGAGCCCGCCAGGTCCCACTGGCCACAGGGCCGCACACGCAGGTGGATCCAGTTTCGGCCAGAGCCAGTGCTCTCCTGGGGGGCGGGGGGAGCCCACCAGGAGGGACAGAGCCCAGTGTGGACAGAGCACCATTTCCTGATGGTTCCGCACAGAAACAGCATCTGCACGGGCATCTTCGGTCTGCAGGGCGGCAGAGACAGAAGCATTCCCTGCTCATCCGCAGCCCCTGGGCCAACGCAGTGTGGCCTGGCCCCTCTCAGCCGTGTGCGCATCGTCGGCAACATATGCACAAAAAGCCACACCCGGGAGGTTCGTGTGCAAACAGTGGTCGAACCCCTAGTTCCAGCAATAGGGCAGATCAGGAAATTAGGGAAAATCCATTCCAATGCAATTGCCCTAGAAATGTGAGATGCAATGCTATGAACACATACTTCTCGTAGAACAGCCGAGCTTGCGAAAGGGGGAGAAGAGGACAGACAGATGCAGGAGCAGGAAGGCACACAGGAGAGCACGGCCCACCCGGAGTCCAGCTCCAGAGCAGGGGCCCCGGGATGCTCTGTGGGCCTGACGCTGCCAGCCTGCTTAAAGTCTGGTTACCTCTCTTCTCTTCCAGTCTCTCCCCTCAGTGTTGCACCGTGAGCATGAGATTTGGGAGAAGATGGAAGGAACAGAGGCCATTGCTCACTGGAGCTGGTGACTGGAGAAGGAGGCCAACAGACATGAGGAGCCTGGCAGGCTCCAGCTCATCCCCATGTGGCTGCACACCCGGCTTTTTATTGGACCCCGCACAGCAGACCAGCAGCCCCAGGCCCCCGGCTGCGGACGCAAGCCAGCGGCCGCAGACGCAGCAGCTCCCTGCACCCTGTCTCCCACATGCTCCCTCTGCCGGTCCAAGCAGGTGGCCAGACGGACTTGGCTTTCCAGCTTCAGGTCCATGCTCCATTTCCGCGATGCCCTTGCCAGCCCCGCCTCCTCCAGTCCTGCCATAATGGCCTCAAGTCGAGCTCCTGCTCTAAATCTCTTATCCCATAGGCTTCTAACACTCCCAACGGTGGGCCAGATGTTCACATGTGCCGTGAGGCCGGGTAACCAGATACAACCAGGTTCACGAGCCATTTGGCAACATTAGATGAAGCCAAATCTGCTCAGACCCCAGTGACACAGGTGTGCAGACATGAACCTGAATCCCCATCAGAAGAAGTACGGAGAATATGTGTTACGATGAAGTCTAGCACTCATCATCCCTGACCCTGCCTGGCATGGGAACTGGCCCCACAGGGTTCTCCAGAAGAACAGAACCTTGGGGAGCAGGGGATCGGGGGTCAGCCCGGCTGCAGAGCTCGGACACGGCCAGGTGCTGGACGATTCAATTCAACCAAGGGGTACAATTAATTTGGGAACGTCAAATAAAGCCAAAGGTACACACACCTTCCAATCCAGAAATTTTAGAAACAACCTAAATGCTCATTAACGGATGCAAGGAGAATTTGTTATGTTCATATGAAGCAATACCATCAGCATTTAAAATGAATTAGCTAAAACTGCATGGATTTCTACGAGAATAAAACTCAAAACATAATGGTGAGTAGCAAAGAACAAGTTGCGAAAGGAAAGATAACAATTCTATCAACATAAAAATGTGAAAGCAATGGAAATCCATAGCATATCTTGTGTATTCATAAATGCAGAAATAGGAATGGGGACACCAGAAGCCAATCTCGGGAGGCAGAGGAGGGAACTGGATCAGAGGCCAGAAAAGGTGGGATCCCACTGAACTTTAATGCATTATTTCTTTTAAGAAGTGCTTTGAACGAAGTAAGGGAATAGAACAATCTAACAGACGGGTGGATGTTCTGTATCATCTTTGCAAGCTGGAAGCACGGAGGAAAGCATCTGCAGTTATGTGAGGCACTCAACGCAGAATCGCACACACGCAGTCTCTGGCTCAGAGAAAGGGTCGTTGCCAGTGGGTGCTGGTCCCTCTTGTGCGCTGAGCCAACCATCAGCTGAGCAAGAGACCGGGTATCAGTGATGCAGTTTCTTGCCTGATTTCCTGATTTCCCTTTGTCATTCAGTTTCGTGGTCATGCAACCTTGTTTGCCCGAACTATAAGTTTGCAAGAAAAAAGAGCTCTTTCTTCCTGGACGACTCTGTCCTTTTTTCCAGTTAAAAGTGGTTTGCTGTTAAAAAGCATCTGCCCTTTACGAAACTATTTCAGTAAACTTTTTATTTCAGGAGAGTTTCAGACTGACACAAATGTTGCAAAGATAACGGAAAGAGTTTCCATCTGTGCCACACAGTAACCACTTTTTATGAACATCTTATATTAACGTGGTGCTTTGTCACAACCGATGAACTGAGACTGAGACAGTACTATTAACTAAAGTTCATACTCTACCCAGGCTTTCTTTTTTTTTACCTAATGTCCTTTTTCTTTGCTCGGATTCCACCCATGGTACCACATTACTCCGTCACCACGTCTCCCTAGATGACTCCTGGCCCGGACAGTTTCTCAGATTCCCTTGTTTTTTAGGAAGCTGACAGTTTTGAGGAACCCGATCATGTATTTCCTAGAAGGTTCTCAGTTGGGATTTGCCTGATGTTCTCCTCATGGTTAGCCCGAGGTTCTAGATTCAGAAAAGGGAGGCCGCAAAGGTGACGTGCCTTTCCCTTCACAGCCTATGGAGGACATGGGGCCGTCCCCGCGCCGACCACACTGCTGCCACCCTGGACCCCGGGACTGTGATGTGTCATTCAGGCTGCCTCGCCGCCGGGTCGCTCCCCTTTCCACAGGGTCCTCTTTGGAAGGAAGTCACGACGTGCAACCCACGGGTAAGAAGTCAGGAGCCTTGCTCCATCTTTCCGAGGACTGAATACCCGCACAAACCATCCGGGATTTCTACACGAGAGAGCAGTCTCACCCCGTTGATTAATCTGCTAAAATCTTTACATTAGTGAGTACTGGTGGGTATCTACACCTTGGGTTGCAGTGCAGCACTCCTTTATTGATGTTGCTGTCCGAATTTGTGTAGCTTTGGCTGCCGGGAGCTCCTGAACGAGGCTCAGCTCTGCCGTTGGACCGTCCTGAGTGCTCTGGGACTGGCTGGTGTGACGGGCTGCTTCAGGCTCCTCTCCCGTCCTTCCTGCCCCGTCCGGGATTCCGCCACTTTTTCATCAGCCTTGCTTTTCGTTTTTCATTTTGGTTGGTAGGTTTGTTTTTAGAGAATGGTACAAGAAACCAAAATCTGATGCTATATATATTATGTATCTGTAAGTAACCGTTGCCATTAGGGTGTCAATGCTCTGAGACCCTCCAGCTCCAGAGCGAGGGAACACATGTGTCACACAAACGCATGAATATCCGCATACCTATAAATACCCTATATGTAGCCATCTGTATCTATATTAGGCTAAACATGAGCTCATCGTGTCTACCACCTCACGGGTCCTTCCAGCGTCTTCCTGCTGCTTATCTGTAAATCCCACTCTGACACTGGGAACCCACCCGCCGTCCGTTTACTGAACTGTTGGTCCCAGGACGCGGCCGCGGCAGTATGCCAGCTGTTGGCCCACACCGTGCGGAAAACAGCCTGGTCCAGTAGAGAGCAGGTCTCAGGCACGGGCTCCATCCGGTTCCCAAGTCACTCCCCTCCGATCCCGAAGGATGCCCCGAGCCACCAGAAGCTGGAAAAGGCAAGGAGGACTCTCCCCTGTAGCTCGGGGAGGTACTGCTGGCTTGTGAGCGTCTCGTTTTTCAGACATCTGCTCCCCTGAGCTGAGAGAGAAGAGCTCTGTGGTTTGGGAAGCTCCACGCGCGTGGCCCTTTGGGAGGGAAGCCCCCAGACGTGGCTGCCATGCGCTTAAGTCTCCGGGCAACGTTCTTCGGCAGATCTCCTCCCCGCCCCCAACCCGTGGCTCTCCCAGTCTACCTCCCTGAACACGGTGCCGCGTGGACAGTGAGTCCCCCCCTTGGGTCGGACGGGAAGACTTCGGGGTGCTCCCGTCGGCAAAGTGTCTCCCCAGCCAGGGCAAGAACTTGGGATCACCTCTGGCAAAGTCGTCTGCCCTGCAGAGCAGGTGTTCCCTATAGAGAAGGTTCTGGCGTATTTTACGAGGATTACCCCTCCCTTCCCTGGCCAGAGCCCCTGACCCAGCCCCCAGAAGTTCCTGGTTGTCCGGCCAGCCCATCCTCAGGCTCCAGCAATGAAGTGTCAAGATAACCGTCTACGTATTCCTACTGTTGATGGCTCCGGGGGCTTCCGCCTGGGTAAGCAGATCGTAAACCTTGCCACTCTGGGTAGGCCTGTCTCGTGTGCGCAGTGATTTGCCCTTGACCTCCTTCTGATGGTTCCTGAAAGTTGTCGAGTTTTAGATTTTGCAGTCCTCTCCTACAAGGATGAGAGTGGTGACTTCCCAGGTTTTGACCTGGGGGAGTAGGAACCGGAAGTGCCCTGTGACTTCCGATATATGTCCTGCGTTGTTAACTATAAAATCTCAGAAGCAATGGTTAATTAGTTAATTTGCCCTTTTTGGCCACTAGGATGGGGGATTCAGAAATGTCCAGATCTGCTCCCTCGAGGAGCTTTCTGAGACCAAGACAGAATGACCTGCTCCTACAGTGTGCTGCCCTCAGAGTCCAAAGTGGTTCTCTCCTCCTGGCAAGGACAGGAGATGCCTTCACCTGGCCTGCCCTGAGGCCACGGGAAACTTCCAGCTGAGCACTGAGGTCTTGTGGGCCAAGAACTCACTCACCACTCCAAAGAGTAACAGGAGGGAGCAGGGAAAATCATGGCAAGCAGAGGGGATGGGAGTTGGGAGCCTGGTTTTCATGCTGTGAGATTCAAGAATTGTGCACAAAAGCCTAATTAGAGGGAGAAAGGTTTTTCAGAAAGGAAGGACTGATCAAGGGGGTTCTTCACTCTTTCTGTACTGCACACAGGTCAAGGGCTCCTCCCATCGGTGGCTTTGTGCTGGGGGCTCATGGCGATTCCAAGAGCCTGACTGGCCTGCTCCGGTTATTTTTATGTATCTTTTGATGTAGGAGTCATTTGAGGGAGTTGTGGGTTTGGGTTTTTTTTTTTTCTCTTTGACTTTAAGAGCAATGCACCCTGTGTGAGCAATATTTTTATTAATTTCTAGCTTAATGCATTAGAGTTAATTGATATTATGACTGTGGTCTAACATATAATCACTATTTTGCAAATGTCTCATAACAGCATAAAAGGATGAGATGATAATTCCATGCCACACAATGTTTGCTAGAGAAGAGTCTGTGCAACTTTGCAAGTCAGACTGTCCAGAGTCATCAGATCTCCAACTTATATATCGTCTATTTGACACATCATCTCCTGTAAACGAGTTTCTGTCCAGTTACATCTGTATTTCTTAGAGTTTTCTTTGTATGTTTAGCTCTTAGCATTCCGTATTAAATGTTCAAGATGATACATCTTCACTGAGTGGTGCGAGAGGGCTCTTACCAACACACAAAGCTCCCCTTTGTCCCCCACCGCCCATGATTGCTGCCTTGAATTTGACCTTTCTTCTAAATTCATATGGCCAGCCCTCCTGTCTTTTCCTTTGCTTTTGCTCAATCAGTCTTACTTGCTGTTTTGTCCTCAGCCTCTCCACGGTGCAGGGACAGTGCTTGGCCATTAATCAAACTGGGACTTTTATCCTCACTGCTCACTTAGGAGACACGTGGCCTTAGGAAGATCACTTAACTTCCCAGAGACCCTTCTTCACTTGTAAATTAGGAGCAATAATAGCTCTTTACAGGGTTGTTGGAAGAATTAAATGAGATAGTGAATTTAGGGTCCGTCAGTGAACGATTGCTTAGCGAGGACACAGTGCCAGGCCCTGTCGGATGCAGGGATTCTGGAGAGAAGGGGGGCGTGATGCTCTCTGGAACCCTGTGTGGGCTGGAGTGACTCCTCTATGGGAGATCTCGTGTGCAAATGCTATCGATGGGACTAAGAGGTTGTGTGCGCACTTATGAGAGTGAAATCCAATTAGAAAAGGCTTGTATACCATGTTGCACCCAGTAATTAATGGCCAACACACAGGAGCAACTTGGTCTTTATTGCTGCTATCAGTAAATTACCATTGGTTTTATGTGTGTTTTCTGTAAGTGCCTTCTCTACACTTTACCTTAATCTGGTAGTCTTCGTCATTTAATAGGAGGGTTTAACTCCTTAATATTTATTGCCATTAAATAATGTTTTGTCTTTCTTTTGTCATTAAAACATAAAGAGCTTATTAGGAAAAATATTAGGAACAAAATGGCATAGTCTTAATATCCTCAGTACTTCCGGAGCATTTATCCACCATTAAGGAAACCAACGACTGAACAGATCAGTCACCCACGAAGCACCCAACGTGAAAAATGCTCAGCCTCGCAAGTAATTCTAAAATGCAAATGGGGACAATCATGGACCTTTTTTTCATCTTTCAAACGGGCAATTTAGAAGCACAGTACCTGACGTTAGGGAGGGTGGAGGAACGGCTATGTTCTCGCCCGCCGCTGGAAATATAGACTAGAATTGCCTCTCTCCGAAGCGATCTGGTAATATATGGGAATAGAGTTAAAAGAGTTTATACCCTTTAATGCCATAATCATACTTCCAAAAACCTATCCTCGGAGCAACAGAGATTCAGGCAGAGATGTTCACGTGTGGATGCTCATTACGGCTGTTGTGGGCAAGCTCTCCGCCCCCTGGAAGGGTTGGACTGGGAGCATCGCCTAGCATATCCTGTGCGACCCAAGCTTGCGCGGCGATTCTGTGAAGTCTCAGGGGCCCCCTTCTTCCGGAGGGGTGCCAGATTATAAGAAGTTTCTCTGCGTAAGTTCACGTGGAGATGGTCTTCAGAATACTAATAGAATTTGTTCAAAGGGTTTTTCGGATGTCTGTTTCATGCTCAAGATTGCATTTGGTAATAACCAGAGAGTATTCCCATAGTTACTTTCCTAGACAGGTGGATTGTTGGCGATGGTCCGCGCAGAGTCAGGGGCTCCCCAGACCACTCCCCATCTTCAGCAGATTGGTAGGAAAGGAGTTGCCGTCACATCCAGAGTCACGGACCCGACCTGGCCATGACTGCTGCCTTGGATGAGATGGTTCTGCTTGGTGACAATGCTCATTTCTCCCCTTTTGGGGCAACCAAGTCTAACTGTCCTGCTCTCACGCCTGACCAGGAACTTCAGAGGCCCCTCCTCGTGGGTAGAGTTACCCTCCTGCCCAGGCCCAGTGCCCCAGGACTCAGACTTCTGCCCCGTGGAGTGGGCGGAGCCACACCGGCCCAGCCCCCAGGACAGGGACTGTGTCTCCATGTGTCATCACGTATGAGAGACTCCTCCAGACCTGAGAACCCTGAATTCAGCCTTCAACCTCCAGGTCATGATGGTAGCACATTTGTCTAACTTGCAGGCACATAACGGATTCTTAACTCAGATGTTTAGACACAAAGCACAGAATGTCCTCTGGCTTCGGGTCCCCAAAGCACGTCAGGACCAGGCCTGCACGCCCTTCCCCTGTAATTGGAGATCTGGCAAATAAGCAGGCATCCAAGTATGTCCCATGACGTCTTCTGGGATTACCAGACGCAGACACTGAAGAGCCTTTTCTGCCTGTGTTATGACTGCTTTCCAAATTGTCCGAAAGAATATGTTGCTCCCTGCACTTTAGAAAGCAAGTTCTGTCTGAACAAAGAACAATAACGCGTTTGGAATCCTTTCGTTCATTCAGAAACTTCAGGGGAAAATCTGAGTTATGCACCTTGGGGACAGTCTCCCACTCTTAGCCTGTCGACTGGAGGTTTTTCGGAGAAGTGAAGCAAGAAATTCAAAATACATCTCATCAGAGCATGATTATTCACCAGATGAGTCGAAGGGAAACACACCGTCTCCCCGTGTAGTCGGAGGGGCCAGGGAGGCCCGCGCAGACCTGCTCCCCCAAAGCCTGAGCCCGAGGTGGGGAGGGAGGACCCACGCCGTGGCCTCGAGCGCCAGGCTTTGGGGTTTGATTCAACCATTTGCCCGTCTGTCGGGCGGCATTCTCTCGGGACAGACTTTTCTTCTTCTTTAAACATAATTTAACGTATGAATTTATGTGTTTACACTAAGTGGTTTGATTGCCAAAAAACAAAGAATGTATTTTGCATTTTAAAGGGTTTGCTTATGTCCCTTCACATGAAATTACACGTTGGGACTGGAGCCAAGGAACCACCTGGGGTCGGGCTGGGTTTCCCTGGCGTTCATGGAGCTCTCGTTTATGCAACCAGTTGCTGAATTGATTAGGTGTGAATTCCAGGCTGATAGCTACTCATCACTGCGCAGTACCAAACTGTATCAAAGCCCCGGCTCGAAAAGTGATTTTACACGTCTCTTCATCTGTTCTCATACTTTCTTGCCCCAAGGAAAAGTTTTTATCACCTTTCTAAGGAATTTAATAGCTGTGAATTACAAAGCTAACAGCTCTGCATACCTGTCTCAGCATTTACTGTGGAGCCGGGGCTGGTGACTTCTGTTCCCTGAAGTCAGGGCCGGCGGGGTCCGGAGTCCAGTGTCCTGGGACTGAGGCTTCCGGCGGGACACGGAGGCTCGGGGACACTCAGAACAGAGGACACTTCCTGCAAGTTCACTTGTCTCTACGAGATTTGCCTGAAGACCACAGGCGTGGGTGTCCCCGCCTGCCCGTTCTCGGCCCCCTGCAAATGGCCCCCCGAACCCGGGTGTGCGTCCCGGCCACCACCTGGGCGGCCTGCAGGACCCGCCAGACCCCGCGCCCGGCCGGGCCCGCCCCCTGCGCCCTGTCACGGCGGAGCGAGCGACCCGCACGGCGATCCGGGGGTTTTCGGAGAGGGACAGTCTGTGCGGAGCTGTTTCTCCCCAGACACGTGTGGATTCCGGCTCGCGTGGACTTGCGTTCCGACCTCGCGAAGACGCGGCCCCGGAACCCACTTGATCCCTCCCGTTCATCAGGCAGCCGCTGCCCCTGCCCCCGACCGGCCTGCGGAACCGGCTCAGAGTCCAGAATCTGTGCGGAGAGTGAGGCAGGGGGCAGAGGGCTGGTGACCTACGCTGGTCAGCAGGTGGGTGACTGTGACCCCCGACCTCCGCCGCGGGCAGGAGGGGCAGACCCGGAGGGAGTCACCTGCGTCTTCAGGGCGCTCCTCGCCCACCCCTGCGGGCGCCTCCCCTTCCCCGGGACCCAGTGGACAGTGAGCCCATGAAGACAAGGGGCTCTGGGCACTTAGCGGGACAATGACGGAGATGGAGGAGTCCTTGGGGGACCAAGCAGACAGCTCAGTTCCACGTGGCGGGGTCCCCGACACCTGCCGGGAGCGCAGGCAGCAGGACCCAACGCCCAGGGTGGGGCTGGGGACCCGGGGCCAGAGCAGGCCCTTCGGGCCGAGGACAGAGGCCAGCCCGGAAGGGCCACGGGCTGCGTGGACCGTCTGGAGCGGAGGACAGCAAAGGGCCGCCGCCGCCCAAGAGCTCCGCACCCCCCACGTCAGTGCCCGGGCCTCTTCAGACACGGCCTGCCCGGGCGCACCGCTGTCCCCAGGAAGGAGCCCTTTGCCTCCCAGCAGGAAGCGTCATCCCCACAGCCGGTCGAGAGATGTTCCCGAACATTTGCTCTTCCCGTCTCGCCGGGAGTCCTGTTCCTCCCCTGCCGACCCCAGGCCCCGCCCCGCCTCGGGCCGGCCTCGACCGACCGAGTGTCTTCGTGGGCTCCCATAGTCCTTCACTAAGCTTGTTTTTCTCCTGCTCATCTGCTCGATGTCCATTCAGGGGCCAGGCCAGCCAAAGGGCCGAGAGGGGGGAAGCCTCTCCCCGCGGCACTGAGCTCCAGGCGGCCAGGCTCCTCCTCGTCCGGGCTCCCCTGTGCGGTTTCTGGTGGAGCTTTGGGGTCGGGGCGGGCACGAGGCGAGGCGACCCACTCCGTCAAGGCAGGAAACTTCCCGAAAAGGGCTGCTTCTGCAGGCCGGGTGAGGGAGGGAGAGAGCAGGGCGCGGGTCTGGGCAGAGAGGGGGTCAGACCGAGATCCCGCCCGCCTCCTTCTCTGCCTGCGGGAAAGGCCCAGCTGCAGCTGCGCCCCGAGGACACCCGCTTTGGGATTAGGGCCAAGTATCTGCCCCAAAGCCACTGGGCTGGGCCTGAGCTGGACCCGGGCCTTCTGGCCGTGAGGCCTTTCCCTTTCTCTACCCCGTTGCCCCCCCAGAGAGGAAATCCCTGCAGGAGCCTAGGACTCCCATCTGGGGACACAGAAGAGAGGGGCCCAAAAGGCCCGGGAGGGTGGGACACTGAGCCGGAGCGGCTGGAGGGCTGGCCGAGCTCTGGGCAGGGTCCCTCCTGTGAACATCCCAGCTCCTCCCTTGGCCACTGTGCTCCTGGCTTGCGGGGCACGTCCCGCAGGGGTCTCTAGGGACCGCGGGGTGACGACTTAGAGGATCGAGGTGTGGGGCTCAGAGGAAATGTTCCCATAGCCCAGGCTGCTGAATCGGGAAGAAAAAAGGTAAACGTGTCCCTGGGCTGTGAAACCTCATTAAATGGAGTCGGGAGCCCTGCGCGGGGGGCTCGCGGGGAACCGCCCAGGCAGCCGCACAGATGAGGGCTATGCTGACGAGGTCGTCCGCAGAGGAACGCATCTCCTGCTTTGGAGAGAAGGGAGGAAGGTCCCTCCTGCCCCCGAACACAGGCCCTGTCTGGACAGGGGAGAAGCTGCCGCCCCTCCCACTCCTGCTCTTCTGAGGGAAATCTTGCCCCAAACTAACCTCCCCGGTTTCCTCCTAAAACCTCATGAAAGCCGACCATCCTTCTGTCGGTGGGCTTGCTCGTCTTGAGTCACAGTTCCCCTGCCGTTCCGAATAAACTCACTTTGCTGGTGAAGTAGCCTGGATTTTATATGAAAGTTCGACTCAGCGCAGGTGGCCCGGGAAGGCCGGTGCCTGGGGTGCCCGCAGGTGCAGGCGAGACAGGCGCCGGGCGAGGGGCGGGGGGCTTCCCACCCCATGCGGGTCTGGGGGATCGTATCTGCTCCTCATTCCGTCTCACAGAGTGACCCAGACCAGCCTGTGGAAGGACGCCACCTCAGAACAGGCTTCTCTGCCATAAGGATTATTTTGAGCTGCTTATTTTAAGAAACAGCAGAAGCAAGAGACGCGCTGAAGACAGAGTAGTGGTTCCCCTTTTGCAGGGGAAATGCGCATTTATTAGAGAACTCTCGAGTTCTGAGGCTGTGGCCTTTGGGGGACCTGGACGAGGAGGAAGGCTCTGCATCCCCGGTGGCTGTCAGCCCTGGGCAGAGCCAGACATCACCGGCACCACAGGGTCCCCTGTGTCCATGTCTCTCCGGTCCCCTCCCCGCGCTGCTCCCCACCCCTGCACCCTCCCTCTGTCTGTGGCTGGAGAGGAAGGGGAAGGTGAGTGGCTGGGCCATGTTGCTGTTCCTCGCTTTTCCTGGGTCTCTGCACCGATGCACAAGGTGTCTCTGTGAATAAACTATTTTTCTCCTGTTAATTGGTTTTTTGTTATGGGGCCAGGGGGTGGGGGCTGTCCGCCAAGAACTCCCGAGGGCCAAGGGGAAGTTATTTTTCCCGCTTTACAAAATGACGGCCCCCAGCTTGACCCAAGGACATTCGCTAGTTTGGGTGTGTCAGTAGGATGATGACAAATAAAACGTAAATGATACAATCAACCGATTGGTTTAAATGGACACTTTTAAAATAGTGACGTGCATGGCATTCTCTAAGAAAGGGGTCTCCCTGCTGCGATTCACAGACTCGCTGGGGCACAATCTGCGTTAGGGGTGTCCTTGCACAACCGCCCAGGACACATCAAGCTGGGACATGGCGCCGTGAAGCCACAGGGTCCGGCCCTGGACTCCCCACCGGACAGGGCTGGAGCCCAACCAGCCCCCACCCGGCCGATCCTGAGCGCCGCCAAGTCCTGCTCCAGAGTCGATCATTTGTCCAGACGCAGCTTCCAACCTTCCCTGCAATCTGCAGAAGGAGTTTCATCAACTCTCTCCTAGCTCTGCTGTTTTTATTTTAAAGGGATCAGGAGTAAAAGAAGCAAATGTACCCAACAGAGACTGTGAGTCCATTAGATCAAATTGCTGCTCTTTTAGTAATTCCTTCAAAAGAGCCGAACGGAGGCCCCTGCTGCCCTCTCTGGAGGGCTCCCTGGAGGAGAGGGGCTCCCCTGGGCTGGCTGGCTGGGAGGAGGCAGTGGGGGGACAGGCCCGAGGCCGGGAACGAGTCGCCAGCAGGCAGCAGTGAGGAGGAGCCGAAACACTGCCATGCTGCTTCCGAGGACAGTTTCTTTTCTCTTTCTTTTCTTTCTTTCGTTCCTTCTTCTTCTTTTTTTTTTTTTTTTAGAGGAAATAAATCTTCAGAAGTGAGAATTCTAATTGAACCAAGTTCAGGATAGCCAAGTGTAATTTTAGCAACAAAAGTAGATGGTTCCAGAAAAAGCAGCCCAGGAAGAGTCCGATTAAGCCGCAGGGAGATAATTGGATGAAGTTTGGAGAGGCACTGCTCTGAGTGTTAAGGACGGGAAAAAAAATCGTCTTTGGGCAGGAGCAGATGAAACAATGCCTTTAATTGTGGGAATGAGGAAGAACGCAGAACAGGTTAACTCTGATAGTGTGACGCTGGGAGTTTTTATCTAAAACCTCAAATCTCAGCCTGGGGCCAGCTGAAAATTATCCACGAAAACACGATCCCTTTAAACATGACACCATGTCCACCTCCGACATACCTGCCCCCAGACACGTGACCACCCCCGTCCTACCGAGCACGTGCCCCCCTTTCCCCCCTGCCCTCGGGACGGGCACGGCCGGCCCTGGGGCGGCCTCAGTCTGCAGCCCCCCAACCCCCCGAGCTGGCCAGTAGGACCCGCAGCCCCTGCCCACATCTACCCGCACCCAAGAGCCCTGGCACATGACAAATGCTCAAAGGCACTTTACAGATGAGGGACATGGGTTTTTATTATCAGCTTTTTGTTCAGGGTGTTGGAGAGGCACTGTATTTTTTACCGAGATCTGCCGTTCTTATTTTAAGGTCCATGCGCTTGGGGGAGGAAGAAGATTTGCATACAGAGATTGTATCTATTGTTTTATAGATTCCTTTGTAGCCAGCTGCATTCTGTGTCCAAGGGGATCTGTCTTCCAGGTAGTGATGCTAACTGCATGAATACTTGGACACGTGCTATTTTCACTTCATAAGGTTTTCCTAACAAATGACCGCGGATGGGTGATTCCGAAAGCCCCGGGTCCAAAATCAAGGTATCTGCAACAGTGAGCCATCTGGACTCTGAAGAGAGTCTGCTCCATGGCTCCCCAGCCTGCGGCGCGGCGGGCTGTCCTCCGTGCTCCTTGTCTTGAGGATGCAGGGCCACGGTCTCTGCACGTCCTCCCGAGGCCTCCTCCCCTTCTCCGTACCTCCTCCCCTTCCGCCTGTGTCTCTCCTCTTCCGTCTCTCATAAAGACACTTGCCACTGGAGTAAGGGCCCACCTGGATGGTCCTAGGAACTCAGCTGGAGAACCTTAACTTCACGAAATCTGCATAGACTCTTTCTCCAAACAAGGTCACATCCATGGGTTCCAGGTGGACATATTTCCGGGGGTCCCCGCCGCTTCACTCACGGCATGTGGTAACTATCACTCAGTCATCAATTCAACCACGATTTAACAAGACAACCAGAATGAGGGGCCAGGGACAGGGATTGTTTTTGGCAATCTAACCTCATCTCACTAATTCAGATTCATGTTGAAATGATTGCTCTCAGTGACTGGAGGGTCTGAATTATCACATTTTACCAAGAAATATAATCTCATTATTTTGAGCTCCATAGAGCAGATCTGATGGGGCCCAGAGGTCATTCTTCCTGACTTGTGACCTGCTATTGTGTCATCCACAGCTGCACGCTACTCTAGCGTGGCCCACGGGGAAGTGCCAGAGGATATTATCTGCTCCATGATTGCCCCAATGAGGCATCACTGATGAAAACGTTTCAGATCTGAATGCTAACTGAGGATTGGCTTTTCTTAACCCACTGGTGTGTTTTCTCCTACTAGACAGTAAGGGAACGTAACTGGCTGCCTCAAGAAGCTCAGAACCAAACGTGTGCCCCCATTTGCTGCAGATCCAGAGCTCAAGACCTAAATAGCTTTGTTCCCATCTTGCCACTGGACTTATATCTAATTCTGGTAATATTTTCCCAGATTCCAACATATTGGTTTTTATATTTACTGTATTTTCTTCTAAATGAGTTTAAACTTTGTGGAATGAATTAAGGACTGAATGAATGGCTAACTGGCTAGATCAATAGATGATGGATGGTTAGATGGTTGGGTGAATAGATGGACATATAGGAAGATTGATGGATGGTTGGATGGATGGATGGATGATAAATGGATGGATGAATGGATCAGCCGATGGATGGGAGGATGGATGGTTGGATGGATGGATGGATGGATGGACAGATGGATGGGTGGATTCATGAATGATGGATGGGAGGATGGTTGGATGAAGAGATGGATGGATGGATGGGTTCATGAATGGTGGATGAGTGGATGGATGGATAGATGGGAAGATGGATGGATGATGAATGGAGGGATGGATGGATGGATAGATGGATGGATGGGTTCATGAATGATGGATGGATGGATAGATGGGTGGTTGGATGGATGGGTTCATGAATGGGGGATGGATGGATGGGAAGATGGATGGTTGGATGGATGGATGGCCAGTCAGATGGATCAAATGATGGGTGAACATACAAATGAATGGATGGTGGCTAGCTTACAGGAATAGAATATTTTTAACCCATAAGGATATTTGATTCAATTTTAATAAATATAAATCTTAAACATAGAATTATGACTATTGATCAAGGTTTACCAGAACAGAAATTTTCAATTTACTTTGAGTCCCCATTATTTTTTATATAATTCAGAGAAATAGTTTTATTTTCATTTTAATTGTACTGAAATTAATTTTATGGGAATCATTTGTTTCATATAAATTATTCAACAAATATCTGACTCAAAGATCCACTTGGCCATACAAGGTTTTGCCAATTATACCAATGATAAGCACTGTTTGCTTTTTAAGTGCATAATTTCTCCACAGTTCAGATCTTCCTAGTTAAATTTTGCATATTTAAATTTTGTGGAAGCGATAATAATACATTCTACTGTGTGAAGTTTTATTCCTTGTCACATTTATTTTGTGTTATTTCTACCAGCAATGTTCAGGATGAAATAAATAAAATGGAGAGTCCATATGTCTCTTTTATTTCAAAGGAAAATTGTGAGAAGTTCCCCTCGGATAGTCTAAATTCACTGTTTGGTTCAGGATTTCTTCACATTGTTGCCATTTTTTTGAGGACCACAAAGCAAACAGAGGGGTTAAAATAGGTGGTGTCAACACAAGAGGGTCAGAGGGCAGGTCCAGGGCTCCCACTGGGGTTTCCCATGAGTGTCCCCGGGGGCCGACCGCAGGGAGGAAGGGGCGACCCGTGAATCCCTTGTCAAACACAGCAAGGCCCCCGCAGGACTGGGTTTGGTGGCAGATGCAGGGCGGGGACGGCAGGCTGTCCCATGGGCCATTGGCCGTCCCTGTCCCTAAAGCCTCTCCTTGCCCATCCCCCACCTTGCAGCCCTGTCACCCGCCCCGTGCCTTTCCACTGCCCCAATGCCACTCCCGTGCCCTCTGTCCCCTGCCAGGGGCACCTCATGGCTCACCTGCCCCCTCCGCATTCCTGAAACGCATCCCACCCCTGTGCAGCCTTAGAAATCCATTTTTTCCCATATGAGGCTTTTCTCCAAGAACTGAATGACCAGTCGCACATTCCCCGGGCACGCGCGCTGTCAGACCATCCAGCTGGCGCGCCCCCACACCGCAGCACCGAGGGCCAGAAGCAGCAGGAGCAGGGAGGCTCTTCCGCTCCAGCCTGTCCCCTCTCCTTGGTGCTGGTTCAGCAGATTCCTCTGCTTTCTGTCCCTCTTACCTCTCCTGCCTCCCCGCCCAGAACCCCAACCCAGCAGAGATGGGGTTTCTCTGAGTCTCCACTCTCCGTGGAATTGGAAGCGGTTCCCTGGGGTCTCCCAGGGCTTACCCATCGTAAGACAAAAGCTGCAGGTGTTTCCAGCGACGGCAGCTTCCTGCAGCCCCTGCAACCCCTGGATAAAACCCAGCCTATCCTCTCTGGGCTCTGGCCTCTTCTGGAACAGGCACTGGACGTTGGAGAGGGAGGTGATCCCAGGAGACGCTGGGGAGGGGATGGGGGAAGCGGGATCGGGAAGGAGACAAAGGATGAAGGTGGGGTGTGACCCATGTGGACACCATCCACGGGCAATGGCCGTCACCGTCCGCCGGGAACTCCCCACACAGGTGTCCTGTCAGGGGCCTGTGCCTTTGCCGGCAACGCCACACAGGTGTCACCCTCCATCAGGCACAGCGGGCTCCAGCTGGTGGCACAGTGGGGACGTCTGGTGCAGGGAGACGGGGAGGGGATCCCTCCGCAGCCCCCTGGGGAATGGAGGGAAGGGAATGGATAACGGGGTTATTATCAGGTAACCTTCGTGGCTGATGCAACACGTGTCCTGAGCTCGAAGACAAGCAAAGTTTCACCTGGAAGAACACGCCAGGCAGGGGACTGTGTGCACCGAGAGCCATGACATCCCCGTATTTGTCGCCGAAGCATCACCAGAGGGACTATCGGGTCATCTATCAACATGAGCGTCTCCCTCGAAGGCCAGAGAGTAAGGACTGTCACTTTTCTGGGCCACGTGGTCTCCATTACAACACCCATCGCCACCTCTGCCGCTCGAAAGCAGCTACGGGTAACTAGGAAACAGATGGCAGCGACAATGTGCCAATAAAACTTTATTTACAAAGCAGGCAGGGGGCCGGACCCAGCCACAGGCCATCACGTGCCCACCTCTGCTCTAGAGGGCCTGGGGGTTCATCCCGGGAGCAAGTGAAAGGCGACCGAGGGCCCTTCTGTTTCCTGAAGAGGAAACGGCGGGTCGGCGGACGTGCCCGTGTGTGAGCACGCACAGCGGCGTGTCTGCGCTCCGGGCGCGGGGCGGGCACTGCTCTGTGCACACGGCTGTCTCCTCCTTTGCCCCGTGGGCGCCCTCCGGGGTGACTGCAGGCCCCGGGGGCGCGCCGGCCTCCGGACAGAGCCGGGCACAGCAGAGTGCTGCCCGCTCAGACGGAGAGGACCGTGGGGCCCAGAGACGCCGCGAGAACGGCTCTTCCCCTGATCCTGAGCTCTGTCGGGCTGTCAAACGCACTCCACTGCAGCACCTCTGATTCACAGCTTGCCTCTTCTTTTGCGGAACTCCTAAATATTTTGTAGCTGGCTTTGACTTGGAAACGCAGCATTTGAAATATCTTCGCTTGACCAAGAGGGCCCGAGTGACGTTAGAATAATGACCCGCGCGTATTTTGCATTTCGCCGAGAAGCATAGCGGAGTAATAGCACTCACATCGGTTTTGCTGGCAGGCGTGATTTAGGAGCGAGGCTCTGATTGGGGGGGAGATCACGGTGGGGCCTCCGTCTCCCTCCCCATAAAAGGCCCTAGGGGAAAAGAGGTTCATTTACGCCGCACAGCTCTGCTGTCTGGAGGGAGCTTTAATTCTACTTTATACACTTTCCGAAACTCTGCTGTTGGCTGAATTTATGAAGGGAAGAGAAGGGGCCTCGGTGTGCACGGAGACGGCCGAGGCACAGGAGAGGGAGCGGAGGGTTCCCTCTGACATTTCACTTTACAGGAACCGGCCCTACAGTCCCAGGGAGGCTGGTGCCAGCATTCCAACACGTAAGACCAGGGAGGGGCCTCTCTGGACCCCCTTCTCGGGCAAAAGGCGCCTGTTCATCATTCCACCCCTTCATCCGTCCAGGTGCTCAGCGGAGCTTTCCGGAGAGCTTGGAGGGACCAGGCCTGTTTCCAGGCCCCAGACCCTGGTGCGATGAGCAGACCCGAGGCCCTCCCAGAGCTGTGCGGTGCAGACAGAGGAATAGGGATACAGGATGGATGAGGTCTGCTGGGAAGAAACACAGAGCAGGAAAGGGGGAAGGGAGCATGGGGTCAGGGGTGTGATTTTAGGTAGGACAGTCTGAGCCTCTGGAGAGGTGGGCTGACCCCAGGCACAGGCCCTGATGTGGGTGTGCGCACCGTGGTGGGGAGCAGCGGGAGGGAGACAGACAGATCGGGGTCCTCGGGGTCTTGGTTAGGATCTGGCAGATTCTCAGAGAGCAATGGGACCGTGGAAAGGTTTGGGGCTGTCTCGCTGCCGTGGCAGTTAATAGGGTCCTGAGGCCAATGACTATTTGTATGTTCTTTTAGAGTCGACACACCCTCTCCAAGGATTTGGAACCCCTGTCCCTGGAGTGTGGGCATCACAGGGGAGGTCAAGCTGGACCACTGTCCCAGCCCTGGGAGGAAGGTGGCACCCCCCAGCCACTGCAGCCAGCCTCAGAGGGAGGATCTGCGGGGCTCCCTGCACCTGCACGGAAGGGCAGTCTGGGAAGGGCCCAGCCACCCCCTCTGTGCACAGGGCCCCCGGGAACCGGCAGGGAGAGAGGAGGGCAGGCACGTGCTGGGCCTGGCTCTTGACTGGAAACCCTGACATTGAACAGGCCCTCCCATGTGCTTGTGGGAGCAGGACAGGGACTTAGGAAGGGCAGGGGCGAGGGAAGGAGGCGGGGGGTTGGGAGGACAGGAGCGTGCACGCAAAAGCCTTGTACGACTTGACTGCAGACCAAATCCCTGGGCAGTTTTCCTGTTTCTCGTCCTCCGGGCTGCCTCCCAGATTCTGCATGTCTGTGGGCACGGCTGAGCCTGGACGGCTCCTTCCGTCCAAGGCCCCCAGACCCTGCGGCCTCTTCCCTCTGCCCCACCTCTACCCTCCGCCCCACCTCTTCCCTCCGCCCCACCATGTGCCCCGAACAGCAGCAGTGGCAGAAGTGGTTTCCAGGCTGGGAGACAGTGCCCTGAGCCCTGGGCGGGCCGCGGTCCAGCAGAGGCTGGGGAGGTGGCGGTGCTTGGTGGAGGCCCATCCCTTCCATGCCCACGTGATTTACGTTCTCACAGAGAGCTCAAGGTCAAGGTCAGTCACCAAACGGAATAAGAACCCAGCTCCCCTTGCCTGCCGTGGGCAGGGGCCCGGGGCGGTGGGAGCATCCGCTGCCGGGCTGTGCGCGGGTCCCTCTCACGCAGCGGTAACGCGTCCGCGGCCCGGGGCTTCCAACGGCAGATTTATCCCCTCCTGGTTCTGGAGGCCCAGAGTGGAGCCTGGGGTGGGGAACCTGTGACAAGAGTCGAGAGGCCAGTGAGCGCGGCGCATCCCCGGCGGGGAGCAGCAGGTGCAGACCCACACCGCGTGAGCGGCGCGTGGACCGCGGCTCCGGGTCCACGGCTCTGGGTCCGCGGCTCGGGGTCTGCTCTCGGAGAGCAGCGGGTGGCACGTCATCAGACAGAGAAAAACGAGTCGCTCAAAAGGCCGGAATCCACGTGTTGATACGAGTACCGACACTCTGATCAAGAAGGGTTCTATTTGAGGAGAGACTGCGAGCCCTGGGGGGCTCCGTCTTGCAGGGGGTGCCCTGACAGAGGACCCGGCCAGCCAAGGGCGGAAGCAGCAGGACCTTCACCTGCCGCAGCTGGCCGTCAGCGGCCGGGCACGCACTCGCCGCCTCCACCACGGACTCAGAGCTCCAGCTGGAGGCTCCCAGGGAGGCCCCCTCCTGGCTGTGTGACTGGGATTTAGAATGAGAAATGCGGATTTCGTGTTCCTTCCTTCCCGGCCCTGAGCTCCCCAGACCTGGGCGGTTTCCCAGCGGATGAGCCACCGGAGGCGAAAGCAGAACCTGCCCCCATTTAGGGGACGCCCCACCCACCCCACCTGAGCATAGGCTACTGAGCGGACTTTGGTCAAACACCTGACCCGGAGCAGAGCTTGGGATTTTCAGCCTACCCTCTGACCTCTGACCTCTGACCTCCAGGGAGAGAGGAGAGGCTGGAGGTTGATTCTGTTGCCTGCGGATGGGATTCCATCAGACTTGCCGAAGTCCGGGAGCCCGCGTGAAAACCCTAAGGACGGGGTTTGGGGGGCTTTGGGGTAGGGGGCGCGTGGAGATTTGGGGCATGTTGCCTGTGCGCCAAGCCCCGCCCATGCATCCCACCCGTCTGGCTGTTCCTGAGTCGTGTCCTTTGTAAAAACACAATAACCTCGTCCGTGAACTTGTCCTGAGGTCTGTGAGCTGCTCTGGGAAGGTGCTGAAGCCCGGAGAGGTCGTGGGAACCCCGGTTTACAGCACTCAGAGGCCCCGCGGCCACCTGCCCTGGGGTGGGGTCTGAGGCGGGGGACAGTCGTGCGGGTCCGGATGGCGGGGCAGGGAGAGCCGGCACATGGGCGTCGGAAGCGCCGTGAGTCAGAGTCCGAAGAGCAGAATCCCCCTGGTTGGTGTGGAGGGGATGGTTCTGTCCTCCTGTGTTTCTGGGCGGTGGCCCCACGTCCCCCTGCCTGTCCCTGCTGCTCCCAGCATCCCCTTCTCTGCCTGGGGTCCTCCCAGCTGCCAGGGCCCCGCGGTTACCTGGAGGGCCACAGACATCACCCGGGGCACGGCCTCATCTCACGGCCTTCCCTTCCCCTGCAGAGCCCCCAGGCCACTCTGCAGGGGAAGGGAGGGCCATGAGTCTTCCGAGAGATGTGGCCTCGGTCCACGGATGGGGGCGCTGACTCAGCCTGGCGCACAGGCATGGCCTGCGGGAGCCTGGCAGCTGGGACGGGAACGCCCCAGAATTGCCTCCTCTCCTGGTTGTGTTTTCTGTCCTGGGACATCAGTGAGACCAGTGGTGTCCCAGAGCCGAGGGGCGTGTGACTTGGGTCCTGCACGGCCTGTGGCTTCCGGCACACTCTCCAGGCAGGTCAGCCGTGTCTGCAGCTGCCTGCCTGCTTTCCCCACGACCACGAGGCCCGCGCATCCAGGCGTGGAGGGACGTGAGTGTGAGTGTGTGTGTGTGTGTGTGCGAGCCTGCTGCGTTTGCACGCATGTGTGCCTGTGGCCCCATCATGCGACGCCTCTGATTGTCACTTGGATTTGTCACAGCCTCTCGCTGTTCTCTCCTCGCCCCTCTGCAGTGGGAACCCCGGGAACCCAGTGCTTCTTTGGCGGCCCCAGAAGCCCCTCAGAGCTTGACCTCCTTGCCTGCCACGGGCTCTGGGTCCTGCCTCCGCCCTCACATGCACCCAGCGCCCTTGTCCCCGCCAGTGGACAGGCTCCCCGGGACCCCACCCGCCCACTGCCCGGGGGAGGTCAGGGGGAAATGAGGAAGGCAGAGACCTAAACCCCAGAGAGCCCGCAGGGGAGACGCCCCGCTCCCTGTGGGGGCCTCTGTGGTTACAGCCCGAGTGGCCTGAACGAGGCCTTTTCGGGAGAAGGAAAACGTGCCCCCCCGGAGGGACAGCACCTGCACAGGCGCCGAGCCCTGGAGACAGTGGCCCCAAGCCAGCCTTCCCCGGGGGCTGGGGGCAGCTCGCTCCCGGGTGGGCTGGACAAGCTGGAGGACGGAGCTGCGGCCCACCTGGCCGGGGCGGAGAAGAGGGCGTCCCACACCCACCGGGGCCCCTTCCCGCCTGGTGGGCCCGGAGAGGCGGGTTTGCCCGGAGCGCAGAGGAGACGCGCGCGTGTCCACCTGTCCCTGTCAGCGTGCCCGGGGGGAGCACGGTGCACCCGAGAAGGCAAACAGGAGGGATGGGCCCAGATCCGTCAAGCGGGGTAATGAGCTGGATTTATAGAAAAGGAAACACAATCTGATTCCGCGTAATGGCTGTTGACAGAGATTCAGGCTGTTTGTTCTAGGGTATTAAATTGACAAACAGCGAAGGTTTGCTGGGCTCCGGTCTCTGATTTGCGGGTGTCTGTCAGAGGGGTGCGCGAGGCCCCGCCCATCGCGCCGTGGAGATTTCCAGAGCGGGGGGCGCGCGGGGAGAGCCCGGGAGACGCGCGGGTCCAACGCCTCCCAAGACGCCCGCTGCACTGATGAGCTAATTCGGCAGGAAGCTCGGTGGAAACGCTACCCCCGTTGCTCCAGAGAGAACAGGCCACATTTTTAAAAATTTAATTAAGGCCTTAGATCAGGTCTGCGTAATTAAATTTATGCTGGGGGTGAGCAGGATGATGGATGAGCTTCCTTCCCTGACACCGAGCGAGGTGCGGAGACATCCTCACGCAGGCTCGGCGGCCGCGGCCCGGACGGGAAAACGCTCCCAACTCCCGGTCTGTTGCGGTTTTCAGTGTCGGAAGGATGTTCTCTCGGCGAGAGCGAGCCAGGTGCAGTGGGAGGGGGTGATCTCACCTGCGCCTCCCGTCCGCACAGCCCCGTCCAGGAGCCTTACGGTTGAGGGGTGCAGCTCGCGGCTGCCCCCTGAGAAGTCAGATGTTCCCACAGACCCCGTGCCGCCTGCAGAAATGGGGCATTTGCATGAAAACTCCTCCGTCAGCAAATAACGCTCCACGGAAGCCATCCGGCAAGATGGGAAGTGCGTGTTTCGATGGCAAATTACTTAGGGAAACACAGAAGAGGCACAGACCCTGCTCCCGTCATCAGTTTCGAATAAAATATAGAGAGATGGCGTCTGGTGCTTTCAGAAGAGTTGGGGCCCGTGTGTGCGGACAGGGGAAGGAGCAGGGGGGAGGCAGGGGGGGAGGCTGGGACCCCAGAGAGCACGCAGGGGAAGCCCCCATCGGGGGTCTCTGTCCCCGGGGCTCGTGGGCTGAGCCGGAGTCGGAGCAGGCGTGACGGGCCTCGCCGGGCAGCGCCCAGGACCGTCGTGCAGAGAACAGGACCCCAGCGGAGAGGAGGTGGGAAGCCCAGCCCGGTCCCCGCGCCCTGGTCCCTGCGCCCCGGTCCCTGCATCCCGGTGGCTTCCGGACCCTCGGCCGCTGCCCGCAGGTGGGCTGAGACCCAGCTGAGCAGGAAGGACCAGCTGAGAGGGGAAAAGGCTCAGTGCACGGAGATTTCTGGAGATGGCAGTTAAAGGCTGTGAACGGGACACCCACCACCAACAAGCAACCAGGGCCGGGCGTGTGTGTCGCAACGCTTGGAGCCCCCACCCAACCACCTTGAGCCTCCCAGTGGACAGCAGCCTTCGTGGCTCCTGGCTCCGCGAACCTGGCACCCCGTGATGCACACTGATGGAGCAGCACCCCTTCCCGCGACCCTGGCCCAGCCCCAGCTGCACCCCTGCCGCCGGCCCGGGACCTCGCTCCGCTGTGCGCAGACGCACGGTAGCCGCAGCGTGGGAGGAAGGAGCGCACAGGTGGGACTGTCCACCAGGTGACAAGGGGCCTCCCAGGAGGTCAGGGCCGCGTGCGGCGGCCGCGCACACCCCCACTCTGGAACAGTGCTCCCGTCCGCCAACCGCCCCGTGACTCCAGGCCCCGATACGCGGCGAGCCGCCGGCTCACCGCGTCTGGGCTGCTGCTGGCCCTGCTTCGCATGTACGACCCTCAGACACCCCTGGACCACACATCTGTGCTTTTCCCGTGCACGCCTCGTGGACGTGAGTCCGACTTCGGCCACACACTCACAGCCAACAAGAGCGCGGGTCAATGGCACATAGGAATCTGAGAAGACGTGGCCTCGCTCCACCAAACCCTGGGGATAGGAGCCGGCTCGGTGGCCCCGGGAAGCAGCCGTTTGCAGGACGTGCTGAGCTCCCGGGCAGGACTGGTGGCGAGCGTGGCCTGAGGGAGAGGTCTTTTCTGGGGAAGAGGAGGTCAGGGTGGGCCGGCCCCCCACGCCGTCCGTGTCCCCATGCATGCGGCTCCGGGGGTCGTGTGACTGTAATGTTCTTAAATCTGTTCCAGAACGTAAACACGGTGATTGTGCCTTCATGAGATATTAATATCTTAATGAGTCTGTGCCATTTGTTTATGTAAATGGATAATGGGATCTCTACAGGGGCCAGATACAATATTACAACCTGGTAATTCAGTGACTGCGATTAAACACACACGCAAATATGATGTTGGAGAAACCAAGTTCAGAGCTGTCCCTGCATAATGACCCGCTCAGGTTCCCCCTGTGGCTCGGGGAAGACCTGAGGGGGAGGCTTCTCCCTGCAGAGTGGGGCACGCGCCAGGCAGGAGAGGGCCTCGGGGCTCCTCCCCGGGCGCCTCAGCCGGACATGGGCCCCGTCCCTGTGCCCTCGCCGGGACCAGCGAGCACCCTGCTTCTGGAAACACCAGCGGTCCCAGGGCCGTCTGGGCTGCTCCCTGCCTTCAAGTCCCGTTAGGGGCTGAACTGTGTCCCACAAGCCTTAACACAATCTGATTGGCTTACTTGTCGGGGGGAGCTCAGGACACACACACACAGAGGGATGGCCAGGTGAGGACACAGGGACAGGTGTGGACTCGGGAGATGGAAGTGGCCGCATCTGCGGTCTTTGGGAGAACAGCCCTACAGACGGATGCAGGCCTTTGCCCCTGGTCCACGCTGCCTTTCCTGCCCCATGGCTGCTCCCCATTCCTGGCACCTGTGCCTAGAGAGGCAGGAGCAAGGCTGTGCACAGACAAAGGTCCCACTCTGTGCAGGCCAGACCCAGGGGCTAGGTGGAGGTCATGTGCCCGCCCACCCCGACCTGTAGGACTCACAGACCTGGGTCCAGCAGACAGGACAGGGCCCAGGAAAACGGACAGCCTGGTCCTGGGCCCGCAGGGGGGTGACTGGCGTCCTGCTGTGTGACTCCTGGCAGGCTGGCCGATGGCTATGCTGTGATGTGGGCAATAGGAACCATCTTGCTAGAAGGTTCCCCGGGACCGTTGCAAGCAGAAACGCTCTCGGCAGAGCCTGGGGTATGGAGAACAGCTGCACGCTGGAACCATGAGCAGTGGACCCCCACGCACCTGCGGGCCTGGGGGCCCCACATCCCTTCTGCTCCCCCAGGGCAGGGAGGGTCTCTGCCGTGTGCCCTCCGCCGACTCCTCCCACCCCTGCCCACCCATCCTGCCCCCTTGCTCTGCCCCTCAGAGACCCATCCCACCCAGGCCCCAGAAGTCGATGGGTGATCGCTTCCTTGAGTTGCAATCATCTGGAGTTAAAAAGAGAAAGAAAAGTAAACAAAATACCCCCTTGCCATTAATCTGAGGATGACAGGGTTTGTAATTAAACTCTGGAGATGCGCAATCCTTCACCGACAGGTCCTTGTATCCCTCGGCCGCCGCGGGCCGTGCGCGGAGGGGGCTGGCCCACTAGCAGGGGATGGCAGCCCTCAGGGCCCCCATCCCCGGGGTCCCGGCTCCTCCTGAGGTGAAGCGGCCTCTGCCCTGCACTACTGGCCTTCGGAGCTGGGGTGTCGCTTGTCCCATGCGACGTCGGTCTCCCAGGAACACCCCCCACCGAGTCGTCGCAACCAGGAATGTCCCCAGCATCGCCGAGGGTCCCCAGGGCAGCGTCTCCCAGGCCCGAGCGGTCCTCCCCTCTCCCGCCTCCCGTCCCTCCCTCTTCCTGTCTCGTGATCACAGGTCCCATACGCGGGAAGCTTTCTTTGTGAGGCTGACTCAGCTGTGGCCACGCACGCGCACACCCGTGCACACGCATGCACACGCACGCACACACACACACAGGTGCACACACAACTCTTCTTCCTGAGCCTCGGTGGCCACATCTGTAAGATGGGTGAGGCCGTCCGCTTTGCAGAGGTGAGACTGACGTCCGTTGACAGGCGCACGGGCACTTCTGGGTCGCAAAGGGCCATGGACCGCATGTCTGTGCCCCAGATTCACAGGCTGCAGCTCGCCCCGCAGAGGGATGGGCTCAGGAGGCCGGAGCCTCGGGGGTAGATTGGGTTCCGAGCGTGGAGCCCCACGACAGGGGCGGCGTCGCACATCCGCTCAGGGAGAGAGCCTCCCGGTGCCGGCGTCCAGAACGGTGGGCGCTCGAGCCAGTGGCACCTGTCAGGGCTCCTGTGCTGGCCAGGACGGAGAGCGGCTGCCTCCCAGGTGCGGCCCCTTCTCATTCAGGAAGTGGGGGCTGAGGCCCCGCGGGCGCCCGGGCACCCAGGCTTGCAGGTGTCGCCCTCAGGAGGTGCCCCCCTTGCTGGCACAGGCGATTATCGCCGGTGGCCGGGGACCCTCCGGCTGCCCCGGGACTGAGCTCTGGGGTCACTCCCGGGGTGACGTGACGTGGGCTTGCCTTCCTTCCTCTCTGGGGCTCTCCTGCTCTGTCAAGCCAGGCCGCCGCGGGGTGGAACTCGGGCTTGGGCGCCCCCCTCTGCGTGACCCGACCTCCCACCTCCCACCTCCCCTCCCCCCGCCCTCCGGACTGCCCGCCTGCGTGATCGCCCGGGGGCTCGTCATCCTGAGTATTTCTGTTGTGTTGTCGTTTCCATGTTTATTTGTGAGCTACAGTGTGAAACGGTTACTAATTCAGATTTTTACTGTGGATAAACAAATACAGAAAATTAACAGATGTGTTTTGCAGATGTACTTAACCAACATAACATCCCTCGTGATGAGGAGAAGCATCCTTCAGGGCTGAGCCACCCCGAGGCTCTGAGCGCCTCCGGACGCCCTTCCCACTTTCGGAGGGGAACCCGAGGTGCACGGCGAGACAGGTCTCCCTGGAGACGCCAGAGCTGCTGGCGGGCGTGACCCGTGGGGCGGAGGAGGGAGGGAGTGGGGGGCAGCAGGGGCCACAGCTCCCCGGAGCCCCCGGGGTGGACAGAAGGAGGCAGGAGGACGCCGGAGCAGACCGAGAAGGCACACGGGCCCCAGCATGGATTTCGGGATGCACCGGGGATGACTGGGCCCCCAGGGACGGGATTCCAGGACTGGAACGGGAGACACGGCCGCCTGTGACACCCAACCCCGCCCCAGGCGGTCGCATCCCTCCACCCCCATTCAAGGAGCCTCGAGGTTGTGGGGTGGAGGAGGGGGAGGCTCCCCAGGAAAGGCATTCAGGGAAGAAAATCCGACAGGGGTGTCCACACTGCCCGTTGCAAAACCCTTGCCCTTCACCTCAGCTGGTCTGAGTCCCGGTCTGACCCTTGCAGCCGGAAGGGCCCCGTCCAGGACCACAGGCCCGATGACATGGGCTGCAGGACGCCCTATCCTCCCTCCATCCGGGGCAGGGACCCGCGTGCAGCACCCTTCTGGCCCCGGAGGCTGCAGGGCCCAGGCCTCTGGGGAGAATGCAGGCCGCACGGCTCTCCCGCCGGGTGCCGGGTGCAGTCCCCGGCCCAGAGGCAAGCCCGCTGTGGTTGGGAGGGTCCGTCCCTTCATGTATTTGGGTGTTTGCACACGGACGTGTGCATTTCACTGGTATGTTAATTCTATTTATAAAAAATGCGCTGGAGTCTACAAACTTTAACAAGGAAGCCCGTGGAAATTTTCTGTTCTGCTCGACAGGAAACACAAAGCTTGGGCCATTGGTTATCTTCTCTGGGTCTGTTTCCCACACACGTCAGGTCCTTCCCTATCCTTCCCGAATGACCGAGCCCCTCCACATATAATGCTCACACATACCTACACACTCACACATGCACACACATGCACAATCACACACACACACATACACGTGCAGTGTGCATGCTCCTTACACACATGCACAGTGAGCATGCTCCTACATGCACACACATGTGCATTGTGCATGCTGCTACACACACATGGAGTGTGCACGCTCCTACCCAGACGTGCATTGTGAACAGTCCTACACACATGAATGGTGATCATGCTCCTACATGCGCACACATGTAGTGTGCATGCTACTACACACAAGTGCAGTGTGCACGCATCTACACACATGTAATGCTCACACTCCCACATGCACACACGTGTGGTGCTCACGCTCCCACACACGCACACATGTGGCATGAGTACACGCCCCCACGCACACACACGTGCAGTGTGCACGCTCCGACACGTGAACATCTCTTGCTCCCAGGCCTAGACAGCCACCCCATAGACACCTGCAGTGAATGAACGGGAGGCCTTTCTTCCTCAGCACACACGTCTGGTCCTGGGGAGGAAACGCTCTGTACAAATTTTATTTCTTCTTACGTGAAAGGAGACACAGCCCCATAGGAATAATTTAATTTGCCTTTTCTTCAGAAGTGACTGTTACACAGAGGAAGCTTTCTTCTCATCTAATTTTACCCAAAAATAAAATAAAAGACTCAAAGAATATTAGAACTAAAAGGGAATGGTGTAGTTCAGCCCCGTCTGGTACTTGGGGGAGGGAAGGGGATGGTCCGGTTCAATGCTGCCTTCTGAGTGGGGGTGCTGCGGAACACGGTGGGCACCCGGACACTGGGTGGGAGCCCAGGAGCAGGCTAGGGCATGGGGAAGGGGGTAGGGGCTCAGGGATGATGTGGGGGCCCAGGAATGGAGTGGGGGCGAGGAAATGGGGTGGGGGCCCGGGAGTGGAGGGAGCCCTGCACAGATCAGGTCCCAGGGTTCTGGGGTGACATGCCAGGGGGAGAGGACAGGGAGCGAGCGAACAGACGCATGCAGGGCGTTCTATCTCGTGAGTGGTTTATCTTCAGTAAAGACAAGACAGGATCATCTGATAAACAGGACAGGGAGGCCCCTGGCCCTTTGTTCCTCCTACATATGGGTGGCGTTAGGATCTTCTCACGGAAATCCCTGACTGCGTCTCGGGTCACGTTCGGCAGCCCACGTCCGAGGCATGAACTTCGGGCGCAGGGACAGGACCGTCTGTGGCTTGGTGCACAGGCTTCAGGTGACTCTGGCCAGCTCCTGCTCTCTGGAGGGGCATCCCGCTAAAGGACTCGCTCCCCAGAACCTGCTTTCCTGCCAAGGCATGAAGACCCGTCCCCCCATCTCTGCGGGAACCTCTCCCTCCCCCTGCTCCGGGCAAAGCCTCGGACCCCAGTGTCCCACTCGGCCAGGTGGAACGGAGCAACGACTGGAAGGTGCGTGGGGCCGGGGCTGCTGGCCCTGGTGGGTGGACAGTGCAGGCGTCGCTCAGCCGGGCCGTGTAACCAAGACCACGAGCTGGGCACTTAAAGTCTACACGTGAGCTCTCCTGCAGTTCCTAGGCCCGGGTCCCACCTCAGGTGTGGATGGGGCGGGTTCCCCGAGGCCTCTCGGTGTGGACACAGCGCCTCTTCCTGTGTCCTGTGGCCGTCCCGTGTGCGTGTCTGTGTCCTAACCTCTTCTTGGGAGACGCTCAGGCCCACCCTCGTGGCCTCATCTTACCTCCCTGTCCTCTGTAGAGACCCCGTGTCCGAGTGCAGCCCCGCTCTGCGTCCTGGGGGTGAGGACCCCACCGGTGAACGGGGGGCACACAGCCCGGCCCCGACGGTGGGGCGCTCCCGGCCGTCTGTCCTCCCGCCGCGGGTGACGAGGGCAGGCCTGTCAGACGACCCGATTGGGCGGCAGGAGAGTGAGTGGCCAGGGGAGCCGCTGGAGGAGGACGGTCAGGGGTGGCCTAGGGAACGAGGAGGGAAAAAGTGGTTCCACTATGGACTCCAGTTTCCTGTGCTTGGTGGCGCCCTTCTTGGAACTGCTTTTTGGGCAGAAAATGTGCATTTGGGGCCACGCCCGCCAGTGGGTGGCTGGCACCCGTCTTCGCTCCTTCTTCTCCCGTCATCGCTGACGATGTCGCAGCGTCCCGACCACTGCGTGCCGGCATGAACGCAGCATCTACACCCCGGTCCCCCTGGACGGAACCCCAGCCTCCCGGCACCGTCTGCCCGTCCCGATCTGAGTCCCAGAGCTGAGGCCTTCCCCGTCCGAATCGTCCTGGTGGGATGAAGGCTTCACTTCTCACCCAACACACCGACATCGTCCTGAGTTGCCGGTTTTTACAATGGGCAGAACGGCCTATTCCGTGCCTTTCATCCTCGGTGTTCCCAGGAGACAGCTCGACCCGGCCGAGGTTAAGGTCCACAGGAGAACACGCGTGTGGTCAAGCACATCACGGATCTGAGGCTTCGCTCCCAGACCTCTCCGTGCGCGGCCGAGGCGGCTTTATCAGCATCATCGAGGGAGGCACGTAATTCATCACGCAGTCCTCCAAAAATGGCTCTTAAGAGTAAAACAGATACAATTTGCATGGCGTCGTGTCCCCCGCTGTTTGACGGGCACAATCAGCAGTACCGTCTCTCGGCGCTGGCGCTCTAATGGGGTCCCGGGGCTAATGCATCCCTGGGGTCCCCAAGGAACATACAACTGAGTGTGTGATGAAATTGGCCGCAGCGTCCCGGCCTGTGCCGCTGTCCCCAGCGCTGTCTCCTCTGATTTATCGGCTCCGTTTCCACATGACACTCAAGGGACACAGAGCCTGCTCGGTCCACTGCAGACATTCCCACCAGCCCCGTGCCCCCTTTCCCACTCGGCAGGGGCCTCTTCCCTCAGCTGCCCGCTACAGCCAGCTCCATCCCCCGAGGGCGCAGATCGGGCTCCCTGCCAGAGAGATCTGGTGGCCCTCCTTCGGCATCTCCTGACGGCATCATTAAGTGATGGACGCCTGCTGCTGCTCCCGGCCTGGGTCACCACTGCCCGGAAGGCCAGACCCTGTGCTTGGCACCAGCCATTCCAGCTCACAGGCTCCCGGGAAGGAGGGCGCTCCACAGCTCACCATCCGCTGCCACCCAGACCGACGGCCCCACGTGTCTGCGCGGGCGGGTCCCAGAGGACCCCACCGGCCATCCTCCAGGCTCCCAGGGCCCACAGAGGCCTTCCCCACTGGGGGGCTCTCACCAGGCGGGCTCCTGAGCTGGAGGCCCAGCGGCAAACAAAGCGGACAGAGTCTCAGAGCCCTGGCCCGTGCACGCGCGTGGGCTGCACAATAATTCAATGCTCCTGTATGATTTTATTGATATGTATGATTATCATGCTGATCAATATCAGGTCATAAAGAGCTGGCATCATCACCCTCGTGACAACAAGGACAAAAGTCAGTACCGCCCCGTGTTAGCAGGGGGTAAGCTTCCCTTTGTCTCCCTGACGCAAAAGCCACGCAGGTCGAGGGCAGGCAGCTGCCCTGGTGGGACAGAGAGGGCACCGTCCCTGGAGAGGGCCAGGCAGCCACCGCTGTCCATCCTCTCAACCCCGGACATGCCCGGGAGAGAGGAGGCCGGGAGCAGCCTGGGGCCCGGGCTCTGAGCCTGCACTCCCTGTGCCCCACGGTGTGGACACAGCCAGCCAGCCTCAGCAAGGGAAATCTGCTCATGGGCTTCACATAAAACCCTTGCCCGGGCCCCATTTCTCTGCTCCCCCTGAATTATTGCAACAATGCCCATGGCCAGTGCAGTGACCCCCCATTTTATTTATTTATTCGTTTACTTATTTATTTAATTTTAAAGTAATCTCTACACCCAGCGTGGGGCTCGAACTCACAACCCCGAGATCAAGAGTCCCACGTTCCACAGGCTGAGCCAGCCAGGTGCCCCCGAGAGCCACCCCATTTCAAGATGAGTACGGGGCCGGGCTCAGCGCGGTGCCATGGCTAGCTCTGGCCTCGAGGCCTGGAAGGGAGGAGCCGGGCTCCCGTTCATGTGTCCATCCCTCCTTCGTCTCTACTGGCCGCGGACCCAGGACGGGAGCCGTGAGCACAGGGGACGGTCGGGATGACCGAGGGCCCGACTTTGAGTTATGTTTCCCGTGCAACCCTTCGCTGTGTCCGTGGTTGCTCCAGGCTGAGCTGAGACTGTGTCTCCTCACCCCACCGCCTCCCAGAGCCTGGCTGGTGCCCGCCGTGGACCGGGTAGCCGTGAACGGAGGGACGGACGGAAGGGTCACATGGGACAGGTTGTCTGTGCCTGTGCGACGTTGTGGTGGAGAGACAGTTTGTGCCTATTTCCCCAGAACTCAGGGGAATGTCCGATGGACGTGACTTCAGGATGGGAAGGAGT
>LNAC01000386.1:829650-840752 GCA_002007465.1 Ailurus styani | reverse complement strand
AGGGGGAGGGGCAGGGAGAGGGGGAGGGGCGGGACTCAGGGGCCGCCCTAGAGGAGCCCCCTGCCTGCAGGGAAGGGAGCTGGGCCAAGCCTCCCCCCAACTCTCCTCATCCCTTTCGGCGCCTCTGGGGTCCTGCGTGTTGACGGGACACCCGCGGTCTGTCCGCTGCTAGTCTGTGGGGTCTGTGGCTATTGGTGGCTCAGCCCTATTTAAAATTTTTCCATGTAAATAACGATAGTCATAAAAAGGAAAATTGCATTTGCTTTGAGTGGGCAGAAGATACATTTAAGTCAGAATGAGGAATATTCTGGAAGCATGGCTTCCGCCCATGAATAACAAAGCTGTTTCCCGTGGTCTTTTGGGTTGGCGGAGCTGCTTGTCCCTGCGTACCAACGCGACGCTCCGAGTTATTTTACCGCAGATGACCTGGTCCCCACCTCGGAGGCCAAGCCACCCACCGCATATCAGCGGCGCTGTCCTTAATGTTGCAGAATCGGGGACCCGGCTGCAGCCCCTGGAGCCCAGCGCCCGGTCCTCCCCGACCGCAGACCCTGGGGCGGATGGCGGGAAACCCGTGTGTAGCTGGAGCTGCCCCAGGACCCCACCCCCCAGCCACCACCAGACGTGCTCTGGCTCACTCGTGGCCGTTCCTCTGCAGCGGGCAAGCGTGTGTGTGGTGACTCTTACTCCCGTTAAGCACACGTGGAAAACGCAACCTGGCCAAGTCAGGGCCTTCTCCGGGCCAGCAGCCTACCGGTGGGGGGCGCGGACAGGAACCGGCGTCTCCCATGCGTCTCCCGCGTGTCCCCCGTGTCTCCTGCGTGTCCCCCACGTGTCTCCTGCATGTCCCCCACGTGTCTCCTACGTGTCTCCCACGTTTCCCACATGTCTCCTGTGTGTGCCCTGTGTGTCTCCAGCGTGTCTCCCATGTGGCTCCCACGTGTAACCCGCGTGTCTCCCCCATGTCCCCTGCGTGTCTCCCACGTGTCCCCCGTGTATCTCCCATCTGCAGGCAGGACATCTGTCCAGGACTAGCTCATCATCTCTCACCCCTGCAGAAGGGGGCAGCTGAGTCCCAAGATCAAGGACCCGCAATTTTCAGACAAGCCAAGCCTGGGATACATGCAAACCAGTCTGCCATCCCGATTCGAGAACCACGGGAAACATAAAGGACTCAAGCCAACAGGAGTTGAAGTAAAGTCATAGGTCAAGAAGCAAACGCAGCAACCCCACGACAGAAGGTGGTCCCGCTGTGGCGGGAAGTGGCCTCCGGGGCGCCAGCTGAGCTGGGGGCTGCACTGGCGCCCTGCTCTGAGCACAAGGGGGCGGGGCTGGGCTCCCCCTGGCAGCGCAGGCCCGGGACAGGGCTGGGGCATCCGGGTGGGAGCAGACAGCCTTCTGCTCGTGGGAACATCCCCGGGGGAAAGACACGCATGCCTAGCCCCGGGGCAGACCGCGCGCTGCAGGACCGCAGTGTCAGGGGGCCCGCCTGGACCCGAGGAAGTGGGGGAACATTCCCTCCCAACACCCGCCACAGCGCTGCCTGCCTACAGCCCACGGCCCACAGGCTCCTGAGGGACACAGACGCTGTCCCCTCCAGTCCCACTGCGTGGAGCCCAACAGCGTGAACCCCAGATGCTGGGGCTCCGGGCCTCGCTGCTCCCCTGGCTGGTGGTGCCACCCCCTCGCGCATCTCACCCCCTCACGCATCTCACCCCCTCGCGCATCTCACCCCCTCACGCATCTCACACGCAGCATCACGGGTGGTCTTCCTGTCAACGACCCACAGTGACCCGCGCCCAGGGATACGGCAGCTCCCAGAGGCGGCTCTGCTTCTCTGAGCCCCTCCCGGGCCGGGAGGCTTCGGAGGCCGCCGGCAGCTCAGTGTTGGGTTCTAAAAATTTACACGATTGATCATAAATTTCCACCACTGATTTTTTTTTCTTAAATAAGCACTTAAATTTATGGGTGATCATGAAAATCTCTCATCAGATATGAGTCAGAGCCACACAAATGATTAAGCAGGAACTCTAATTTTTAATGAAATAGCTGACCCAGGCTGAGTAATAAAAATCAGATGCTGTCCCATCATGGGTTTCATCACACACACACACACACACACCCCGAGTCTCTGGAACGGCCTCCAATCTGCGACAACTGTGGGCAGCCATGAGGATCTGTGCTTCTCTGCGGAGCCCAACCCCCACTCCTGGGACCCCCGAGGGGCCGAGCGAGGGCCTCCGCGTCCCATGCTGCCCCACACACGGAGGGGCTGTGTCCTGTAACGGGAACCTGGAGGCCGGCCACGACGGCGGCCCCTGGAGCGCGGCGGATCTCGGGTCCGAGCGTGGCAGGGGAATGTGCAAGAGAAACAGAACGAGCAGGGTGTATAATACGGGTTTATTGCAGGAATCTGCTCACGTGGTTATGGAGCCTGTGACGTCCTAGGACCTGACTGACGTCTGCCCGCGGGGGACCCAGGAGAGCGGAGGGTGTGAGCCCAGGCTGGGGCAGGAGTCCAGTGTCCCAGCTCCCCCGTCAGGGAGACACAGCAGGCTTCCCTTCCGCCACCTTCCTGCTCTGTTTGGGCCTCAGCAGAAGGCACACGGGGAGGGTGAGCTGCTTTACCCGGTGCTCCATCCGGTGCTCAGCTCATCCACACACACCCTGAATCACCCTGAACCAAACCTCCGGCGCCCCATGCGACCCACGAAATTAACCTGGCAGCGTGCACGCCCCGGGCTGTCCAGGCATGTCATGCCCGTGCCCAGCGCAGGTGCGTGGATGCCCCACAGACGCCTCCAGCCCGAGCCCCTCACCACACTCAGCACACACCTCTCAGGGCTGCACCGACCAGCCGGTGGGACGGGGGCCTTGTGGCCAGACACCGCTCCCCGGGGCTCCACACACCCTCCAAGGACGTAGGGGGACTTTCTCACCCCACGCCCAGCGTCAAGGGCTCGCGTGAGCCCTCCATGACCACATCTCATCCCCCGAAAAGTGGCGCTGGGCTCAGAAGCTGCAGGATGAGTGAGGCAGTGTGTGTGGGGCGCCCGGTGGGGCCCGGCGGCTGGGTCGTCGCGAGCGTCCTTCCGCTTGTCCACATGCTGAGCGCACGGTGCGCGCGAGTGTTGCTGGCCTTGCTTTCCGACATCACCCGGGGTTTTCTCCACCCGAATAACCCGACTGCAGCGCCACTCACTGCGTGCGGGAATTCACTGTACTGGCGGGAAATCGGACACCTGCTCTGTCGTCTGGAAGGGCCCGCCAACCGCGGAAAGGACCAGAAGCAGCCAGGTCGGATGATTTAGTGACCGGCTGCAGAGCGGACTTGAACCTGCCTCAGAGTCCCAGCTCACAGGCGTGAAAAGCTGGCGCGCGGAGATCTGGTCACTTGCCCCAGATGGTGAGGGACTGCCGGGGCAGAGCCCAGCTGGACCACCTGAGGCAACTCTACGCTCCCATGGGACCCTCGCCGGGGTGGTTGGGGTCAGAACGGCGTGAGCCCATGTCATCCCTCCCACAGTGCTTGGCCCCACAGCCTGGACGGTCACCCATCCTTCGGAGGCTTCTCTGTGCCCCCCATGTTTCTGGGGTCGCCTCCACATCCCCAGGCCTCTGGTGGTCCATGTCCTTGCAGGGAGACAGACAAAGAGGCAGCAGGTGCAGGGAGTCGGGGGGGGGGGCTTCTGTCCGGCTCTGCCGATCACTGGCTGTGTCCTGCAGCAGGTCCCTGAGCCTCGAGTGGCTTCTCTGTGGACGGGGACAGCAGCTCTGACCTCGGAGGCCCTTGGCCCCAGAGATGGGGACAGGCCAGAGCAGGCGCCCAGGAGAGGCACGACCCAGCGCGGGGGAAGGTGGGGGTGTGGACTGCGCAGCTGCTCACGGGGTTCAAGGAACAGGACGGGCTGGCTGGCCACGTGCGCAGGGTGGGGGAGGAGGTAGGGTCCCGGCGTGGGGGGTCCTGTGCCACGTCTTGGGGTGCAGAACCAGGAGCCACGCAGGGACCACGAGACGGGACAGAGGGTGTGCGGAGGGAGGAGGCAGATACCCGCCCGTGTGTGAGGCATCGGAGAGGCCGTCTGGGGGCCAATGGCCGGAAGTGTGGGACGTGGGTGGGTCCAGGGCTCAAGGGGACAACTGCGCCAGGAATTGTCATCTGAGGGTCCTCAGCAGAGGGAAGCCACGGGACGGGGCTGCCCAGAGGATGAGGGGCTGGGGGAGGCTCTCCCCACCCTGGCCACGTGGGCCACACTGCAGATTCTGCAGATTCTGCTGAGGGAGAGGGTTTGTGGTTGCACGGAGGGCAGAGACCCTGCATTCAGAGGCCCGGCTCCCAGGACGGCTCGCTCTCACCCTGGGAAGGTCACCCGCATGCTCTCAGCCGCGGGAACATGGAGACAATTCAGGTAACCTCGCTTCCCAGGTCACCTGCCTTGGGTGGAGGGTCCAGGGACAGCTGCCAGGTGTCCGGCCTCGTGTCGAGTTGGGAACGGAGCCGTGAAGGGGGGATGTGCGGTGAAGAGCTGGGCCAGGGATGGTTCCCTGCTGGGTCGGCGACCACAGAGCCGGCCGCCCTCCCCCCAGCCACGCTGCCTCCGTGGCTGGTAGCTCAGCACCGCGTCCCGAAGCTTCAACATCCGTCACACTTATGTTTGTCTTCTCGGTCTATTTTGGGAAGCGGATTCTTAGATCAGCAATTAGAAATGTCACTTGTACTTTGGGGAAGGAGGGGGGTTTTTTGCAAAGTCTATAATTGAGAATAGTAATCAAACTCGTTGACAACTTCGATGGTATGAAAATGGTAATTAATTGTAAATCTTTGATGGAATGTATAATATTTATCTATTTTTGAACTTTTTACTGATCAGCAACAAGCTCTGGTGTTTTATTTCCCTTTTTATCTGATTTCTATAGTTAGAACCTTATTTTTTTTCCCCATTAAAAGTTTCCACGAGGAAGGAGGAAGCGTCTTGTCAGGAACAAATGTCAGGGTCAGCCAAACCTTCAGCATGTGGTTAGGGGGCGTGAGAGGGGCTCCGTCGCTGGCCTGGGCCCCGGGCCCTGCAGGAGCAGGTGTGAGGCCGGATGATGGGGACCAGCAGGTGTTCCTGGACCTGCGAGCCACCTGTCCTGGCCCTTCTGTGCCCGACTGTCATTCCAAGCAGGCCCCGACGCAGGTGACCGAGCCCCGTGAGGTAGTTTGTCGGTGGCCTCCCGTGGCTGCCACCAGCGGCTGCAGCCTGGTGGCTTCATCGAAGCCACCCCTGGTCCCCGGGACCCGGAGGCTGGAGTCCCAGATCCCTGTGTGGCTGGGCTGGTTCCTCCTGAGGCCGCTTGTCTGGGTGTGTGGACGCCGTCCTCTCCCCATGTCCTTACCGGGTGTCCCCTCGCGTGTGTTCTCTGTCCTGAACTCCTCTTCCTGTAAGGACCCCAATCGGCTTGGATCAGGGTCATGCTCATGGCCCATTGTGCCCTCGTTCACGTGCGTGAAGACCCCGCCTTCAAGGTTAGGGTGGCAATGCACAAACCCAGGGGGACTCGGTCAGCCCATACAGATGGCCAGGGGCCAGGCAAACTCGGGCTGCTGGCGTCTCTCGGGGTGGCTACGGGAGCCCCGCGGGTGTACCGAAGGCAGATGCTGCGGCCACTGTCCTCGCTGGCTGCAGGACACCCCCGGGAGACGGCGGAGTCTCCGTCCGAGCTCGGGGCAGCTGTGCCCTGGAATGCTCGGTCTCCGCGTCTCCCTCATCAGAGGCACGACATTGGGGGGCGGGGGTGGGGAGGGGCGGTCAGAGGGAAGAAGAAGAAAACCTCTGGCCAGGTCTTGCCAGGCTGGGGGAGAGCAGGAAGCCGGACGGGTCCCGCGGTTTTCCCGCTGCAGTTCGCACCTGGCAGCCTTGGCCGGGCCCCGAGGCTCTCACCCGCGTCCCGGTCAGGAGCCTGAGGTGCGCGCCCGGAGGTCAGAGACTCTCGCCCCAAGGGGTGACCAATCCCCAGGAGAACTCTAGGAGCTGGGTGAGCTTGCTCACGGAGTGTCTCCGTGCCTAGGACGCCCATGTCCGTGCGGCAGAGCACCCGCTCCTCCCCCCGGGGCCCCTGGGGTCTCTGCAGCCCTGCCCCGTGGCCCGGCGCCGACCAGCACCTTCCTCGTCCTTCTGCCGGGAGCCGCGCCTCTGGCCCCAGCCCTACCTCAGCAGGGACGCGCCAACGTCAGCCCCTCTCCAGCTTGCCCCAGCCTCCTCGGCAGGCTGCGTCCCCCCAGGCTGGGGGCACTCGAGGGCCAGAGCCCCTGCCTGGCCGCCTGGACCCAAGCTCCTGTGCACAGTGACCACAGGCAGCAGGTCAGGCCACCTGGGTCACGATGCGGGCCCTCAGCCCAGGGCTCCCAATTCAACCAGCCCGACGTGCCCCATCCCCCCACGGCCACCGGGACCTTCCACCTTCCCAATCATCCCCCAGACCCCCAAACCCTGTCTCCATGGACCTCTGTCCAGGGCCGCCAGAGGGTCTTCAAGAAGTAACACGCAAGTCACACAGATTGGTGGTCCCTAAACAGAAAAACCGTGGGTGTCTGCATGCACGCACGCACATCGATGGTAAAGACCTCACCGAACACAGCCTGTGAGGACTCCGGTACCGTGCGTTATAAATGAAGAATGTTCCTCCATCGGATTTTTAATTACGCCCTCCATTCTTGTCTGTTCCTCCCGAGTGAGTCAGCGGGCACAAACGCCACTTCTACCACCCGGCTCGCAATCTGCCGGCTCCACCAGCCCACAGATCACCCACAGTCAGAATCCCTCCCGCAAAGGCTTTCGGCAGAGGAATTGAAACAGAACAGTGAATGAGCTTTAAGAAATTTGGAATAGCAGATTTTCAGCTGAAAACAAATCTATTTGCACTTATCAAGATATGCTGTTACGGCGGGTAACGAGAACAACGTGTTCGCGGCCGTGAGTGGAGCCTTCTGGGAGTTTGGAGGGCACTGTCTATTCTGGGGAAGATCCCGACAATTAGGCAGACCCCAGGCACCGCGGAGAGCGTGATGAGAAGGGTCGGAAGGCAGCCACTCTGTCGATCCGTGGGCCTGCGTGCTCCTGCTTGCTCTTCCCCGGCATCTCCCGGGCCCGGGTCTGGCTGCTGGGAGCGTCCGTGCACACAGCCGCCCTGCCTCGGGGAGCTGACCCTCCCCGCTCACAGTGTGAGCTGCTGAGCACGGGTGAAGCAGGCCCAGGGAGGCAGCCGGTGGAGCCCCCAGACTCCCTCTGAGTCCTGGGGTCAGTGGGACAAGCGGGCTGGGAGGAGGGGACTCACAAGACACCGAATTCCTGTGTGTCCAAGAAGCCGAGGACAGGGCCCGAATGGCTAAGTGTAAGGAGGACGGAAGCAGGGGCCCCTCTCCCTGCATCTTTGAGGCCCACAGCCTCCGCGTTCAGGCGCGTGGAGACCCCGGGGACACAGCTCCCTCTGAACCTCCCGTGTCGGCCGCTGCAGCAGGAGACAGACATGGAGCCCGCACGGTCGCGGGCACAGAGAGGGCGCCAACAGCTGCAGGGTGAGGCGCTGGCAAGACCCTTGTGTGCGTGGGCTCCAGAAACAACTCTGTAGGCCAGGGCAGGACAAGGGTTCTGGGTGAGCAGGTGGAGAAAGAGCTGGGGACGCTTGGGTCCTTCCTCATCATGGAACCTAGCCCCATATCCAGCAGCTGAAGAAAGAGGACACGTGTCCACTGGAAGATGGGGCAAGCTTCACTTCCAACAGCTGGCCAGCATCACGTTGGCCCCCCGGGAAGCTCACCCTTGCTTTCCGCCCCAGGGCTGGTGCTGTATCTTCTCTGTCTCCTTGGCTACTGACCAAAGGCAAGGTGGGGCCCAGACAAGGACCTCGATCCAGGCCTGGCAATCAGGATTTCATCCTGTGGCCCAAAGGAGCCCCTGCCGAGACCCCTGGACCCGAGGTCCCTCGGACCTGGGCGGGTTCGGCAGCGTCACAACGGCCTGTCCGCGAACTGCGCGGCGAATCTCTGTCCACAGACCCCGTGCTCCTGCCTCAGCACAAACACGTTCTAAATCCAATTGATAAAATGTAAAACATTGCCTCCCCCACCCTCTGCACGCAGTCGGGTCAGAAATAGGTGACGTTCATTGCATTACTTGGCATAAACATGATTTTAATAATTACCATGGGCCAGAACCCGTGCCTGCTCTTGAATAATGAGCACTGAATTCTATTACGGTTCAGTATTAAATATCTTCCAGCTCAGCTCCTTCGGCAGGCTGGCGAGAAGACGGCCGCGGCACACGGCGTCCCTCCAAAACGCACGCAGTCGAAGATGAAAAATCTCTGCTGTTACTCTGAGACCTTCATAACATATCATTTTGCAGCCACTGAAAACCACATCTGAATTATATTCTGTGTTTTGTAATCAAGGGGATTTGCTCGGATTTGTTATCATTTTAGGTAGTTTTCTTGCTCACTGAAGATTGTAATTACTCTCTACCTGAGGATACGTATTAGTCTCAGACAACATCTTCACGTGGGAAACGGTTCACGGAGGGTTCTGGTTTGCGCCGTAGACTGCGGGCACCGGCCGGGGCTCCAGGATACAGGAGGAGGGCGGGGGTCCCGACCTCCACGCTCGCCCCTTCCCGCTGCCCTGTCATCTTCGCACTGAGACGGTGCAGCCCAGGGAGCTTAACGGAGTCGCCCAAGGTGGCCTGGATAAGAGAGGACCCTGTGGCAGCAAGAATTCACTCCGCATCTGAACACCCGGCTCCCCGAGGGTCTTCAACTGGTCATCGCGAGGCTCCGTCTCCGGGAGGTGGCCAGGGCGACGCGGGGCCCCTCCCAGGGAACCGTCTGCATGCTGCGGGTCTGGCCAGCCCACCGCCCTCGCCTCGCTCTGAGAAAGGCTCGTTGGCTGGGAAGTTCGTGGAGCGGGGGTGCCGGCGCTCACACACACACACAGCGGGACTTCACTGTCCCAACAGCGTCGTGATGTCGGGCTCCACCCACCGAACCCCACGTGGCAGACCCCCCGAGAGTTCCATGTGCATCTCGTGGATCCCTGAGAAAACCATCCCGGTAGAGACACAGGCCGAGTGGTGACCGTTTTTTGCCAGGAAAGAAAGAAATGAGGCCCGTGGAGTGGAAAGGACTTACCCGAAAGCACAGGGGCAGGGGGCCCCCCGCGGGGGTCACAGGGGCTTCTCCTGCGGGGGCTCCGGAGTAGCTCCCGTTGAAACCGCCCCACCCCCGTGACCTTCTGGAACTCTCCGCGGCCCACACATCTGCCTGCCTGGGTGCCTGATACAAGGATGAGAAATCTCTGCTTCTCATTTTACATATATATGTTGTTACGTATATAACACAGGTTTTATATAAAGTACACGTGTATGTTCTATAAAAACGCATATGCGGGGGCGCCGGGGGGGCTCAGTCAGTTGAGCATCTGCGTTCGGCTCAGGTCAGATGCCGGGGTCCTGGGATCGAGCCCCACGGTGGGCTCCCTGCTCCTCCCTCTGCCTCTGCCCCTGTCCCCCATTTCGTGTGCTCACTCTCTGGCTCTGCTTGCTCTCTCTCAGATAAAATCTTAAAAAAATGCATATGTAATATATAATGAAAAATAGATGTGATATTTACATAAAATGCATACAAAATATGTATTATATAAGATATATAATACCTATTATATTACTTTATTAAAATTATTTCGAATATGAAACAAAAATATAGAAGGAAATAGTATACATCCTTGTACCCTCCACCTTGCTTTCACAACGAAAATATGCCATCTGCAAAACCTCTACAGGAGCGTCTGGGTGGCTCAGTTGGTTAAGCGTCGGACTCTTGATCTCTGCGTAGGTCTTGATCCCAGGACTGTGAGTTCGGGCCCCGCACTGGGCTCCACGCTGGGTGTGGAGACTACTTGAAAAAAAAAAGAAAAAAGAAGTAAAGTCTCTTTCAACAACTTCTTGCCACACAAGAGGAAGATACCAAAAGGGTGACACAGCCACAGGACCAAACCCCAAATCCAGAAGCAGGACTCGTCCCCCAAAGCCCCCGGGGCTCCTGTCCGGCGACCACCCCGTTCCCCTAAACGGTACCACGGTCCTGCCTGTAACAGGATTGTCTTCCTTCACCCGTCTCACCCTTTCTGTAAGTGGAATCCAGTGCGTGTGTCCTTCGTGTCCAGCTTCCTGTGCTCAACCACGTTTGCGAGATTCCTCCGTATCCTGTGGCACATCTCATCCGTTCTCACGGCTGAGCAGGATTCCACCCTGGGGTCCAGTGACATGGCTGGGCCCATTCCGTGAGGCACGAGGGTGCCCCCCCCCCGGGGCTGTGGGGAGACGTGCCCCTCCATCTGAGGTTCGTGGTGGACGCATCCTCAGTTCTGCGGGTCCGTCCTGGTAGCAGAACGTGCCGGGTCGGGGCCTTACCAGCTATTGGCAAACGTTGTCCCAAAGGGATGGTGACGTCACCTCCCCGATGGCAACGTCATGCTCCCCTGGGTTCTCCCCGTGGTGGCGGAGGTGCGGTCCCAGCTCACGGAGTTGGTGCGTGTGCACGGCCCACGTGGGCGCCCCCTGCTGGAAGTGTTTGTTCAAACACGTTGCCCTGCTTTATGGGGCATTGTCTTTTCTTCCTCATTAACTTGAAGCTCTTCATGTAGTTCGTTGGCCACAAGACCGGCATGGGACACCTGAACGGTGAACATCTTCCCTACTCTGTCCACCGCCTTCTCACTCTCTTAACGGTGTCTTCTGGTAAACAGGGGTTCTGAATTTCAATATAATCCAATTTATCGGTTTCCCACCTTAGGTCTTGTTTAAAAAAAATCTGCCTTCACTAAGACCACAGAGATATGCTCCTACGCTTTCTTCTAAAAGCTCTCTGGTTTTCACACGTAGACCACTAATCCATCTGAAATTGATTTTCATGTAAGGTGAAACGTAGGGATCAAGATGATTTTTTTCCATACAGAGACCCAATTGATCTCACCCCATTTACCGGAGAGCCCGTCCTCTCCTCTGTGTCCTGCGGTGTTGGCGACACTTCAGATCACTTTTTTTTTTTTTTTTTTTTTTTTTTTTTTT
>LNAC01000386.1:809663-829302 GCA_002007465.1 Ailurus styani | reverse complement strand
TCCTTCCCCATCCCATCTTGTTTCATTATTTTTCCCTCCCTACCCCCCACAGCCCCCCACCCTGCCCCTCAAGTTCCTCATATCAGAGAGATCATATGATAATTGTCTTTCTCTGATTGACTTATTTCGCTCAGCATAATACCCTCCAGTTCCATCCATAAAGAAGATGTGGTATATATATACAATGGAATACTATGCAGCTATCAGATCACTTTTTAAACAAAACTCCAGCTTATTCACCAGTTTTCCCACTACTGTCCTCTCTCTTTCCTTGGTTCTAATCCAGAATCCCACATCGTACCGAGTTGTCACTTCTCCCCAGTCTCTGTCCACCAAATTCTCAGTCTTCCCTTGTTTTCCATGACCTTGAAAGTCCCAAAGAGGACAGGCCATGTGTCCCACGGAATGTCCCCGAGCCTGGGTTTTCCTGTTGCTCCTTTGTGTTTAGACCAGGGATGTGGGCTTCTGGAAAAATAGCATAGAGAGAAATGCCCTTCTCGACACATCATGTCAGGGGCACAGGACATCCGTGTGACCTGTCATTCCTGCTCTTGACCTCCATCACGAGGTTCCTGATATCGGCCAGTTTCTCCACAGTCCGGTTACCGTTTCTCCTTTTCTAGACCGTTCCTTAGAAACCGGCCCTTGCGCCCAGTCCATGAGGGACCTGACTTTCTGCATCCTGCAGGGAGGAGTGTTGGCTACCTCCTGTGGAATTTCTCAGAGTCTTGTCTACTTCTCTCCGTCACTCCTTATGTCCATAAGGACTCATGCCTGTTCATTTTACATGTTGTCAAATTGTCCTAAAATTTCAGTTAGAGACAGAACAGATGTTCACTCCTGACTCAGGCGGAGTGAAGGTGCCAGATGGACTTCTCACTGAGAACAACATCAACAAAGAATAAAAACGAAAACGACATGGAAGACACTGGGCACGAAGGGCGAGGAACCCTGAGAGGTGGGAGGGGACAAACAGGGGTGGCCCCTGAAGAGAGTCGCTGCCCCCACACAGGGAGGGGACACTCGGGCAGCCTCCTGAGCTGAACGCACAGCACCAGGAATCCAGTGAGGCCCCAGCATCAGGAACATGCACTGCCCGATTCTGATGCAGAATACGGGAATGAGGACAGGGCTCTGTGGGTATGAAGATGTCCAAATAGAAACAGTTGAGCGAGTCCAGAATGAGACCCAGACACATATGAACTGATTTTTTTAGACAAAGGTGCAAAGGAGATGCAGCGAAGGAGGGTCTTTTTACTTTAACTGCATAGAAATGGACTTGTTTTTCAAAAATAAAAATGTCAGAAAGAACCACAAAACCTAAATAAGAGAGGTAAATGTTTGTCAATATATATGACAGACAACAGGCTCCCTTAATTTACAATAAACGTGTCCAAGCCAAGAGTAAAAAATGGATAATCCAAAAGGAAACTAGGCAAAGAACCAGAGGCCATTTTCAGATGAAAGAAACACACACGTCCATTGAACACGTGAAAAGATGCTTAACATTATTTGTAATTAATGGGATTCAAATAAAAAAAAAAGCCACACCACTTTCCACCCATCTGATTGCCCAACACTTAAACATTTTTTACGTGATGAGGATGAGGACGGACAGGACCCAAGTACCTTGGGAGTGGAAATAGAAATGTGAATTGGTGCTGCCTCAGGGAGGGTCACCGGTCAGTGCCGACAGCCCAGGGGCCCAAGAAACACCAGTCCTGGGAAAGGACCACTCACTTAAAATCTAAATAAAAAATTGGAATATCACAGCAGATTATTTCAAAGTCTAATTTGGGTTTTATCATTAAGAATATATATATAGACCATGAATACAGTTTTATATTTTACAAAATGAAGCTTATAAGGCAACCATGTCCTCATTTTCCAAAGGAGCCATAAATAGTTCAAATGCTGATTGTGGGTCTTCCGGAGTGATTCTGCTAAAAAATATCAGTACATGGAGAATACTTTCCTGTCATTTCAGAGCAGGAATGCACTCAAAACTTTACACCATGTTTGGAGGCTTCCTCAGTTTCCCCAAGGGCTCTCTGGACCCTTGCCACCACCGCCTGCACTCATGACACCTGAGGTGCCACTGCGGGGTCTCGCCACCAGGCCTGCGGGGCCCATCTCCTGCATGCACTCTGCCGAAGACCTGTCTCCTCCCTTCTTCAGATCCCACGTCCACTTGTCAAGCTCTTTGACATTTCGTCTGTGCATCAGCTTTTAATGTTATTATTACGGTTTTCATTTTTAGTGATTAACTCATTTTTTTTAGTAAGCTCTCATTTTTAATAATGTCCTATTTCCTCTCCATGTTTGACACACCCTCTTACATTGCCACGTAGGACACATGTTCAGAACCCGCATGTGCCTGTTGGCCCATGTGCCTGGGCATCCATGGTGTCTGCAGCGGGGCACGCACCGGGCAGACTCAGGACAGAGGAGACTTCCTTTCCTTCAACCAGGACCTTTGAGGCCTGGGAACCTGGGTGCAAAAAAGGTACCTGAGAGAGTTTTGGGGACTACACAGAAAATACAAATTCAAGCCCCAAACTGGCAGATTTTCAGATACGGGCTGTCAAGGGGATGACATCCATCCCTCTACCCAGAATCAGAGCCAGTGAGACAAGCGTCTGTCTGGCTTCCTCTCTTTCTGAGCGTGGAGCTCTGCAGGCCTGCAAACGGAGACAAGGATGCTTACCTGTCCCCACCCCCCCGTCTTGGGTCCCGTCTCCTGCACAACTGTTAACCACCCAGAAGCCACGTGACTGTAATCACCGGGGGCTGTGTGGACAACAGACGTCTCCAGAGCTTGGTTTTGCATTTTCCCTGCTACTTTTTATTTCTGAAGATTTCCCTTACTATTTATGAGTAAAGTTAAGCATTTACAAGCAGGTACTTTATACTTTACCTACCATTCTGAGGAGTATTATTTCATCCAGGATATTCATCCATTACATTGCTATCAAAAAAGGTCTCTCCTGGGGCACCTGGGTGACTCCGTTAAGTGTCTGCCTTTGGCTCAGGTCATAATCCCAGGGTCCTGAGATTGAGTGCTGTGTTGGGCTCCCTGCTCAGCAGGAGCCGGCTTCTCCTTCTCCCCACCCCTGCTCTCTTTCTTGCTTTCTCAAGTAAATAAATAAAACCTTAAAAAAAAAAGTTTCTCCTAAGATACTCAGAATTTTACTTTTTAATATTTAGCTTTAATCCACCTGGATATTATTTTTTAGTATGATATGCAATGATGATATGCCTTGTCCAAACATGATTAATTGAAAAAAATCTATGTTTCTCCCTGATACCATATCAACTCGGCTACATTATTATTATTTTTTTAAAGATTTTATTTATATATTTCACAGAGTGAGAGAGATCACAAGGAGGCAGAGAGGCAGGCAGAGAGAGAGGGGGAAGCAGGCTCCCCGCTGAGCAGGGAGCCCGACGCGGGCCTCGATCCCAGGACCCTGAGATCATGACCTGAGCCGAAAGCAGAGGCTTTAACCCACTGAGCCACCCAGGCGCCCTCGGCTACATTATTGATTCCATAATATTCAGTCTGCCCTGGGTGAATTCCTTCCCCTGGTTGGTTTGTCTATCACATTGCCTTAACTCTACATCTTTCCAGTATATATTGATATATGGGGGAACAAGCTCTTCATCGTTTCCTTCCCAATTAACTCAATTACTCTTTGCCCTTCTCCAGTATGTGATCATCAACCTGTCAAGCTCCCTGGAAAATACCAGTGCTTTTACCCACTAATTTAAGGAGGATCATCTTGTTTCTACTAGTAAGACATCCAATTCAGAACTATCTAGTCATTTATTCAGATTTAAATGTCCTTTGAAGCTTATAATCACTATACAGTCCTGGTAAATCTTTGACACCCTATAGTATGTTTTGGAAGATAATGGCAACTTTGCCTTGTGGTATTTTCTATTTATGTTATTATTTTGGAATGTTACTGACATATTTTTAAGTTGTGTATCCAAAAACTGTCTTGATAATTTTGTTCCTCTGACTGTGTATATAATCATATCTTCTGCAAATAAATGTAATTTTATCTTGTATAATCATACATGTAATATATATATAATTTCTGAATCCAATTTTTTTTTCTTGCCTTATTGCATTGGCTTGATTTCAGTGGAAATTTGAAGAGAAGCAGTGGCAGGCGGCTTCTAGCTCGTTCCCAACTTCAAAAAGAATGCTTTTAAGATGTTATCAGTTATTACTAACTATGATTCCTGTTCATATTTCTGGTAGATGCCCTTCAGGCTGAGAAGTTACTTTTAATTCTCATTTGTCAAGCAGTTTTTCATCCTGAATAGATCTTGACTTTTTTCAGTACTTTTTATTGAAACTGCTACGGTGATCTTTTCTTAACGTTGTTTTAATTTCAGTATTATATCAGTTTCAGGTATACAATACAGTGATTCGACACTTCCAAATGTTACTCAGTGAAAAAGGTGCACAGGATTAAGACTACAGTTATCTTGATGAGCATGGAGTAATATGTAGATGATCTTTTTTAAACTTTTAATTTCCTAGTGAAGTAGACAGTTGTCATCGTGGGGGATTTTGGGACCCTGAGAGGTCTCTTCAGAAATTCTCCCCAGAACCTCCTCCTTCAGCCTCTACTTTCCTGACCTTATACCACCTTGATATTGGTGATGCTTTTAGGAATTGTCCCACCAGCTCTTGACCACTGAATTTGAAATTTCTGCATAGAGGTCTCCATTTGGAGCACACAATTTACTATCATTGTGTCTAAGCTAAAACTGAAACAAGCTTATTTCAGCATATGGCAACTCTACTGAATTTTGGAAGATTTCCTTCCAAACCACGACTTGTTTGATTGCATTTGGGCAAGCAAGAGTCTTGATTTTTTTCACGAAATGTATTTCAGTGACTCCTTTTTAATTTCAGTTTCAGATCTCCAACTAGTTCTTTTTCCCAAAGAAGAGTTCCCATAGCATTTAGTGTTTTTCCCCCCAGTTTTTTTATTCATTTGTAAATGAAACTGTAACTTCAGTTATCTCTTTAGATACAGCAACATGCTTGTTTGGAAGCTACATCTTTACATGAAGACATGAATGATTTTCACTGAAAGTCAATTCATATTCCAGGAGTTTATTTTCTTGGTTATAGTTCCGAGAATAATATTTTTGTAAGACTTTCTCCATTTTGACCTCCAAGCCAGATGAATGGGAGGAGTTGGGTTTTCCCCATAAGTCTGCCTCCCCACTCACCTGTCTGTTTCTTCTCTCCATGCTCAACCCTCGGATGGAGGATAGAGAGTCCACGCCACCCACGGCACATCCGGATCCGGGTCTCATCACAGGAGTCACGTGATGTCCTGGAAGGGACATTGGAGACGTCACACGCCCAACCACGACGCCAGCAGGACTGGCTTGCATCCTGGTCTCACGGTCGTGTCTGTCTCCACTGGTTTCCCAAGGCCGTCCCCTCCTCAAACTACAGGGTCTGGATTCTAGGGCAAGTTCTTTTCGGTCTTAGTTCATGGGGTCAGTGTTCCACGTCACCCCATGGCTACAGGTGGTGAGCCCAGGTCTTGGCTCCTGTCTGATATTCTGGTCACTATTCTTTATCAGGAGTGCACCCTTTCCCCCTCACCCACCTGAGCTTACCTCTGGCCTGGAGACCAGCTGGCCCCTGGCATTCAACTTGCTCCACGGTTATGTTTCCTTCTCCAGTCCTGGTTGGAGAGACACAAATCCTGGCTTCTGAGCCGGACACTGTCTTTGCCTTTTTGCTGTTCCTGTGGTGTTCATCATCCTCACAAGCATGGGGCAAAAGGTGTGATTGTGACACATACTTGCCGTGCTGTCTCAGCAGGAAATCTCGCAACTGTTTTTAAGTGATAGGGATCTAAATGACTCCTCGTTTCACCCGTTATTCAGAATATTTCAAACAAAAACACATCATAAAGATCATAGAGCAGAACAAAGAATGGTTATTCTGTAGAATGAAGTAGAGAAGAATAGAGAATTGGTGTGGGCTGGGCAGGAATCAGACATGTCTGTGGTCAAGGCCTGAGACAGAACTTAGACATTAAGACATTCCATTTGTGTCCCTGATGGCTTCTGCTTTGATTTTTTATTTTGACTAGCGTTACAATAACCAAGAGTTTATGATAGTTTGGTAGGTTGAAGAGATAGAAGAACAAAGTAATAATTGTATTTAATGAGTAGCTGATTTTTCTTAACTGCGAGGAACAAGTCAAGTCTACAGGCAGTTGGGATACCAATTAGAATCCTAGCATTTATAATAAAAAAAGTAAATTAAAACATTAGCATTTGAAAGAGGGAAAAAGCTTTCCGAACAAAACAGTGGGTGAAGCCAAGGAGTTCTTTTTTTTTTTTAACAGACTTTTTTTTTTTTTTAAGGATTTATTTATTTGAGAGAAGGGGGGGTGCAGAGCACACAAGTGCACAAAGTGGGGAGGCGCAGAGAATCCCAAGCGGACTCTGCACTGAGCACAGAGCCCAACACGGGGCTTGATCTCACAACCCTGAGATCACGACCAGAGCCAAAGCCAAGAGTTGGACGCGTCAGCGACTGTGCCACATGGTGCCCCAAGCCACGGGGTTCTACCACAGGCCTCGAAGGCTGTCTGCTCGTGTCGCTGTCTGGCCCACCCGGCCTTAGACTTGGGCCTTGTGCAGAAGCCACGGAGGAGACAATGTGGCCCTGTCCCCAAGAAAGAGACAGCAACGCTACGTCCCAGTGGGGACTGAGAGCCTGGGAGCGGGGTGTCCTGAGTGACACCAGTGTCCCAGGGAGGCTGGAGGCCATCCTGGACGAGGTGAGACCCAGCAGAAAAGTCAGGAGGATGTCTCCGGGCGTTGAGCCATTAGAGGACAGAACTCTAGTTTCCACAATCACACAGTGATAAAGACTTCTTTCTGCCAAGCGGCAGACATTAGGATTCTGTCTTGTGCGTTTTAGATCATATTCCCGGGAGGCAAGTTGGGCAGAATGCAGTTCTGACACCGGCAGGTCAGGCCTCCCTCTCGGGGTCCAAGTGAATGAGCCTGCCTTCCCCTCAATTATGTTCCGATCACACTAAAAACCCGACGTCCTGGGTCCTGGGAGGCAGGTGGGGGCGCCCGGGTCCGCAGACTGCAGGGAGACAACCCAAAAGGAGCTTTTGCTGGTCTGGAGGTGGGGAAGAGGTGCTGGGGGCAGGGGAAGGAGGGAGGCCTCCGCTGCAGGGGCACAGGTGCTCTGCACGTGTCCCCACCCCCGCAGAGGCCCTGCCGCCCCCGCGGCGGGGTTGGGCGGGAAGGAGCACCCTTGCTCCCAGTACACGGCACGGTGCGGCCGTCGCAGGCAGCGGCGGGGAGCGGAGCTGGAGCGTGGGCCTGGCGTCCTGGCCGGTCACTTTGCCCTTCAGTGGCTGCCCCCCGCGGGCCCTCAGCCCCACTGTCAGGTGAGAGGACGGCCCCCCAGCTCTGGGGATGCTCCCGCCCATCCTGCAGAGCTCGGGAAACGCTTCCCTGATGGAGGCTGGCCCCCCGCTTCTCTTGAAGGACTCCGATTGAGACTCTGTTCTCCAAGGGCACCTTCCAACGCCCCCACATGGAACGGAGGTGTCTACCCTTATTTACAAAGGAAATGGGTTGTAAGGAAAAGGATTCCCTATAATTCATTCACACAACGAAAAATCAACGAGCATTAGTAAATTCCTTTTCAGTGTAAGAGAAAAAGAAGATACAACCTGCGATTTAATGGAAGATTTTGCTCCCACGTTATTCTCCATCACAACAAAGGGGACGCTCCTTATTATTCACGAAGCAGTTGGGCCAAGAAGAGAAGGTTCTATAAACAGCCATTAGCATCTTAATTACACGATAATTCAAAAGACAGCTCCCCTGAAAAAACTTGAGCCCATAAATCTCTTGGTCTCAAAGTCCAAGAAGTGGAACGGGCTCCCGAGAACGTGTTCCAGGCCAGGGCGGGGGTGAGCGGGGTCCTCCTGGGGCGGGGCCCGGGGACCCACCTTCCCCGCGGGACCAGCTCCGCGCGGGGACGGGCGCTCCTCTGGGCCGGCATCTCCAGCCGAGCACGCGGTGGGGACGGTCACGGCAGTGGGCAGCACCCAGGCCCCCGGGCCAGCAGGGACAGAGGCTGGTGGCAAGGACGGGCCCCCGCGAGTGAGGGGCAGGCTGCTGGTTCTCTCTCGCCACATGTTGGAGCAAACCCTGGGTCAGTGACCCTGTCCTGGTTGGAATCTCCTCCTGGGAGGGAAAGACCTCACTCAGACCCACTTCTTCCTAAAGGGAGAAGTATTTGCACAGTTAGGAAAAAAAGAAAAAAGGTTCTCTCGGGGCATGAGTCTGGCTGCAGAGGCCCAACTTTGGGCAGGGTCCCCGGTGGCCTCTCTGCCTCCCCAGGCTCGGGCTCTGGGTGACGCCACCCTCAGGCAGGAACTTTCCACTATGGCCTCTTGACAGCTCGGGGCGTGAGTCCCCCGGTTGGGAGAGATGCTTTCCCGGTCCTTTCTGCAGAAGCTTTGAGCTGACTTCAGGTGGAGGGGCCTCGGCCCTCCCTGAATACGCCGGTAAAGAAGGGGGCTCAGGTCCCTGGGGGAGAATCCGGTCACAGCGGGAACCAGGGCTGGGAAGTGAGGGGACGGACGTCGCTGTGGAGTGGCTGAGGCCTCCGGGGCGTCCGGACCCGTGGCTTTGGGGTTTTCTTCAAGAAAAATCTCGCGGAGAAGTTCAAAGTGCCGGGGCGCCTGGGTGGCTCAGTGGGTTAAAGCCTCTGCCTTCGGCTCAGGTCATGATCTCAGGGTCCTGGGATCGAGCCCTGTGTTGGGCTCTCTGCTCAGCAGGGAGCCTGCTTCCTCCTCTCTCTCTGCCTGCCTCTCTGCCTACTTGTAATCTCTGTCTCCCTGTCAAATAAATAAAAAGTCTTAAAAAAAAAGAGAGAGAGAGAAAAGTTCAAAGCGCCAAGCCAAGGGAAGAGGCGCGGCACACAGGAGGGCGTGGCGCTCGGGCTCAGACCCACTGCTCCCTCCCCTCCCCCCAGGCCAAGGCCCTTGTCCTCAACCCCCAGGACTCTGAAAAACAGGGTGAAGTCTGGTAATATTCCCTCCTCTCGACAGTCCCACGGAGAAGCCACGGCAGAGCAGAGGTCACCGCAAAGTCAGGGTCCAGATAGAAGCACTGGGAGACGTTATGTGAAGCCCACGCCCAGAGCGATCCACGGAAGCGGCCCACCACCCCGACCTGGGTCCTGCCACTGGGGGTCTGGGGTCCGGGTCCATCACATCAGAAGAAAAATCCCACCAGTCTGCTCTCTGTTTCTGGGAGCCTGGCTTTTTGTTTGTTTTAGGTTCCACGTATAAGCACGAGCATGCGGTATCTTTCTCCATCTTGTCTGACTTATTTCACAGAGCAGAACGCTCTCAGGGTCCATCCACATCATCACAAATGGCAGGAGCCCCTTCCATCTTCGTGGCTGAGTGATAATCCCCCAGATACACACGCACACACACCCGTCTTCTCTATCCATTCCTCCGTCGACGTGCACGAGGCCACGCATGAGGTTACGCCCGCGTCTCGGCCGCGGTGAGCAGAGCAGCGAACGTGGGGGTGCAGACATCGCCGAGACCCAGACTTCACTTCCTTTCGATACAGTCCTAGGAGGGGAATGTCCGGATCATGTGGCAGCTCTATTCTAACTTTTGGAGGAAACCCCACGTTGACACACCCAATCAAGGCAGTCATTTTGCGGCACGTGTGTTTATAAAATCAGCACACTGCCCACCGTAAACCTACACGGGTTACACATCATCACATCTCATCAAGCAGGAGAAAGCCCAGTAGGGCAGAGAGCATCCTCTCCGGGAAGGCCGTCCTGCCTCTCTAAACCGTCAGCCGGCGTGATGTTCCTGGGCTCCCCCAATTGCGGGCATCCCACAGATGCTTTGCCGTGTGGACAGGACGACAGACGGATAAAAGCATAATTTAAAAATATGTAATAAGAGCGGTAAAGAAGAAACGCCCTGCACTGGGGAGAGTAGGCCCAAGGGAGACGAGGGCCAGCTGATGGAGCTCCCGATGGCCGGCCACGGCGGGAAAAGTGGGGGCAGTAGAACAAATCACACGGCATTACCTCACAGCCCTGAGTGTAAATAAATACCCATGAATCCATACTAACGTAATTATATGATTGAATCGATCGATACACAGGGAGAAGAGACAGATCTCTCAGGCAGAAACAGTCCAAATAATCTGTAGCCCCTTAATGTGGGCCGTGCAGAGCGACTTCCTTCCAAGGTGGACAGAATGAACGGGGGACATCACAGCGGAGAAGCTGGTGCACACGTCAGCCTGGCGATCAAGGTCAACGCTGAGAGTGGCGAGTCGTGTCGACATATGTGCCCTGGACAGGACATGAGGGGGGCACTGAACCCCTGAAACCCATGACTTCAGTCTGATCACGAGAAGAGCAGCACACAAGTCCCCACAGAGCCCTGCCAGGTTCGCTCAGGCCTCCTCGAAGCTGCCGTCATCGGAGGCACAGAACACCTGCGGGGGGGCCTAAGGAACGCATGAGGAGCCTAAGGAACACGAAGACGGGATGTGGGAGGTGCTGCCCCGGGCGGGGTCCTGGGACGAGAGGAAAACAGAAAGGAGGTGGCACCAGGTGAAAACCAGGGAGATCTGAAGAAAGTACGGATTGGGTTTCAAAATAAAAAAATAATGAATAGTAAAAAACAAAATAGTAAAAAGTAGACTGTACAAATTTAAGACTTTAACCAAGAGGAAGCTGGGACTCTGCCAGATCAGTAGGATTTTCCCATAAATCTAGAACTGTTCTAAAATAAAAAGCTGATTTTTAAAAAGAACTTAACAAGTCTGATTTTGGGGTGAATCTCCCTGCAGAACTGGCCACCCATCCGAGGCAGGCCCGCTGGCCTGGCCGCTTCCGACACATCTTCACAGCTTGGCGGCCCAGTGGAGCCCAGGGCGCCTGAGCGGCCCGTCGACAGCCCTGCAGGGCCTCCCCTTGGTTCGGCCGTTTCTGGAAAGCGCTCGGTGGGTCTTAGGGGAGGCTGGAGGAGCCACACGGAGGTGGAGCGCCATGATGGGCCGGGCCCTGCCTGCTGCCCACACCTCTAAGTGGAAATCATGTAAATGCTCCACTGAGACACAGAGACTGTCTGATCGGGTAAAAGAACGAGGCCCGACGCATGCTGTTTTGAAGGAATTCACCTCAAACATAAAGACACAAGTGGGTAAAAGTACAAAGTTAGGAAAAGATACGCAGTTACATTAAATGGAGCGCTTACGTCCATTTTAGGCCAAGTGCATTTCATAGCCACCTATTACCAGGAATAGATACGGTTATTTTGTAAAGACAGAAGGATTGATTGATCAAGAGGAGGCAGCGATCCTAAGTGGTCATGTCCTCGAGGACAGGATTTCAACAGACTTGAAGCCAAACGTGGCAGAGCTGCAGGATAAGTAGACAAATCCCCCAGGAGGGCGGGAGATCGCGAGGACTCCCTCTCAGGAATTCACAGGTGTAGACGCACCACGGGTGGCATTGATCACGGATGCTGTCGACCAGCCTGCTGGAGCAGAAGTTTGCAGAGCACCCCGCCCACGGTGGCGTGTGCACACGGCTCCCAAGTGCAGGTGCCCGTGACAGACCCCATTCCAGGCATGACGCTCGTCTCAGAAGAAAGCTCTCTGCTTAGAGTATGTTGTTTGTTGACAAGGAATTATAACAGGAATCAATCATAGGAAGTTTCTGGAAGAGCCTCTGGATGCAAGGGATCAGACAACAGGCTTCTAAAGAGCCCGCGGGTCCAAGAAGATCCTGAAGGGGAATGAGACACAGTTGAGGGGTCATGGGGCAGGATTATCTCAGGAGACACAGAAAAAGCACTCAGAAAAGTTCGTACCTGATGTCCAGTAACCCCCCAAAGCGAGGCATGGGAGGGGATTCCACAAGCGGGAAGGGCATCTGTGTGAAACCTCCAGCTGACATCCTGCGTTGTCGCCGGCAAAGGACAGATAGTCTTCCTACAAGTGAGATGTGAGGCCGTGCTCCCTGCTCCCCTCATTCCCACTCAACCTGGCTCTAGAGGTCTGGCCGACGCAGGAGGCCACAAAAACAAACGCGGGTCACTCAGATGTAAAAGGAAGAAGCAAATCTGTCTTTATGCACAGGTGTTTGGAAATCTGCTGGAACCAACTAGAAAGTGACTAAATGTAATCGTGTCGGAGTTCATGAGGGGCGTGGACACGAGACCCACGTAAAACCACATGGAGTTCTATATCATCAGAACAATGAGAACCAAGACAAAAGCACTTGAAATCATAGCTGGAATGCCACTTAAAACAGTACCAAAAATACGATACACGGGGCAAAAGCTGAGGAAGACACGTGCACTGAACACTATGAAATGTCGCTCAGAAACATTCAGTAAGACCTAACAGGAGACACGCACAGCGTCCGTGAGTCAGGAGATGTGAATCATGTCCAGCTGATCGCTATGGTACAGGGAATCCCAGCTAAAAACCCAGCAGTAATAAAAAAAAAAAAAAAAAAAAAAGCACCAACATGTGACGAGAAGATGGAACATGCGGAATGCCCACAGACCCGGTGCAGATATAAAATGGGAAAATATGCCAGAAGACACTGACCCTCTCCCAGACCATTAAGTGTTGAGCTACGCCAGGAGCCAGATGTGCTCCTCCCTGATATCAGCCCACAAGAGACGAAGGCGTGAGCTCGTGCACAGACATGGGCGTGAATGATCAGAGCAGCCTTGTTTGTGTGAGTCCTGCCTGCAGACACCACATGTGTGCATCAACAGGAGAATTCACAAAAAGCCCATCCATAGCCTCCGAGCAGTAGAACTGCACTCGGCAGGAAGAAGAACGAACACCTTACTGATACCTACAGTAACACGCGTGAACCTCAAACTAATTTAACTGGGACAAGCCAAAAAACAAGACAAGCCAGGAAAAAAGGAGGCTGTTCTGTATGATTCAGTGTTTATAGACTTCTAGGAAATGCAAATTAATGTCGACTGACGGAGACCAGGGGTTGCCTGGGGCTGGAGGGGGCAGAGGGGCGTGGGGCGTGAGGATTATAGAGAGCACTGGAAACATGTTGGGATGATGGGTGCGGATACATTCATTCTCTTTCCTGTGCTGATGTTTTCAGGGGCCTACGCAGGCATCAAAACACTGACTGCTCGACGTCAAATACGTGTGGTTAATTCTATGCCAATGACATCTTCTGTGTTGGTTCCCTAGATGTGTGAACGTGGCTGGGTCACAGTACCCAGTGGTTTGGTCAAACATCAGTCCAGATATTGCTGTGAAAGTGTTTTGTAGATGTGATTAACATGCGAATCGGCAGGCTCTGAGTAACGCAGATATCCCCTCACAGTCTGGGTGGGCCTCGTCCAATCCGTTGAAGGCTTTCACGGAAAACAGACTGAGGTCTCCGAGGAGGAATGAATTCTGCCTCCAGAGTTGAGACAGCAACTCTTCTCTGGGTCTTCGGCCTGCTGGCCTGCCTGGAAAATTCTGGAATTTCCAGCCTACCCCCACACTTGCATGAGCCAATTCCTTAAAATACTTTTCTCTCTCTCTCCCTCTCTCCCCGTCTCTCTCTCTCGCAGCTACTGGGTCTGTTTCCCTGGAGAACCCTGGCAAATACACCCCCATAAAGCTATAAGAAATAGCAAGTGCACAAAGCAAGAGAGAACCCTCATCCATACCCCACTAACAACATCTTCAAATCTCCAAAAGGAAGTTTCGGCGCAGAATGCCTGCAGATGGTGCAGGATGGTGCGGTTTGCGGATGGTGTGTAACAGACACAAAGGTTGTTGACACCTGCTGTGGTCTTACTGATACCTTTCTGTAGTTTCAAATTTCGCCAAAATCTAAGAGGAATTTATTCCTCAAATTAAAAGTTCTGAATAATCAATGATAAGAAGGCAAACCCGTGGGGAGAAAACTCGGCAGGGGCCGTCAACAGGTGGTTTGCGAAAGATGTGAACGTGACGCCTGCACAAAATCGTAAATGCTCTTTCGATCACATACTGTCACTGGAAAGGCCAGTAACAGGCGTTTGTCACTGTTGGAGGGGACAGTAACCAGGCTGGCATGGGCTGCCTGTGACGTCCTCACGGGCCCTTGGGAGGAATGCAAATTAATATAAGGTTTTCTGGACGTTTATTTGGCGAATGTAGAGCAAGGCCTTCAAGTCGTGTCCTTATTTGGACCCAGGAATTCTAGTTCTGTAGTCGTCCGTCCTACAAATAAGCGCATCTACAGGGAAGGACTTAGGACAAGTGTTCACCGCCGACATGTCTGAAAAAGCCGAATACCGGAAACAGTCTCAGTGTCCAAGTACAGGACTGATTAAGTAGGCGGTGGTGTTTATGCAAGACGGGATTTCGCAGGGCCAGGAGCACAGTGTCTTGGAAGAGCACAGACGGGCGTGAGACAGGGCTCACCCCCAGTAAAGGACACCGTGTACAACAGGCCGACCGAGCCGTGCGCACACAGAACAAGTCACGTTTCCAACAAATGCTCAGAGTGGTTAATTCTGGGGGCACAAGGGAGGCGTGTCTTCTTTCTCTGGCTCCTCCGCCCATTTTACAAAACCGTCTTTACGTGGACACTATTGAGCAGCTTCGGAGTGTGCTGTCGGGAGCCCGGCCGCCGGCCTCAGGCTCAGCCACCCCTCCCTGGTGCCACCGTGGAACGGCGCCAGAGCGTACCCTCGGCCCCTCCGTGTCACGGCATGCACACCTAAGCACAGGTGTCCAGGGCTCCCTCTCTCTAGGCAAAGGGCTTGCAATGGTGCCTGGACCATACCACGGAACAGAAAAATACTATTTCTCACCATTGACCCTGAGTGGGGGAAATGGGGACTCACCCCTAAAAATAATGCTCTCATCCCATCTACCGACTCTGTGAAAAACCATTTCCAGGGCTGAAATTTCAGGCCCCTTTGTCCTCACGGGGCTCATGGCAACAGTCTGCCCCTGCCAACCTTCGGCCCAGTCGTGCCTCCTGCCTGAGGGGCTGCGGCTCCCCCGTCAGCCGCTTGCCTGCGGAGAAGGGGCCTCACTCGTGCTGTCGTCCCCACCTGGCCAGTACCTGTCTCACCTGGACTTCCACTCCTGCTGGGACGTCTGTCCCGCCTCCTCCCTCCCCACTCCCGCACCCCTCGGCGCTCAGGGGCAGCTCTGCAAATTGCGCGTGGGACAGACACATCGTGGCCGGTGACGGGGCCGCAGAGGAAAACCTGCAACTGTTTCTGAGGAGGAAGAGACAGGCCCACAACAGTCCACCTGTGAGCGGCCTGCCATGCACAGACCCTGGTATCTCCTTCACAAAACTGTGCCTGCCTTTCCAGAAAGTACACTGCCCTCCCCATTGCCCGAGCGGACACCCCCAAATCTCATCCAGTTAAACGTCCAGCTGGGAGTCTCTCGGTCAGCCTGGCAGCCCACGACTGCAGTGACCAATGGCCCACGCCCCGTACAGGGGGGACGGAGACCAGGAAAGCCACAGCCGGCATCCCCGTGTTTCACAGCAGAGCAGCGACGAGGGGCACACACGCCCCGTGGAGGGGACGCGGACGTTCCCGGCCCAGATCTGGACTGAGTGCCACGGCCAACCTCACTCATGCGCCACTCCTCTGCCACCGGCCACTCTGCGTGTCTGGGGTTCCCGCGGCCCCCTGAGCCATCTGGGATGCAGCACGCCCCCTCTGTGGGCCGGGACGCGGCTTGGGGCACGGGGGACCCAGGACCTGCTCCAGGCCGAGGGCGGCATCCCTGGTCAGCTAGGCGTGGCGCGGGGTGGGGACCGAGTCTCCCCGAAACTTGCTCGGCTTTCAGATTTGAACGTGCTGTCGGTTCTGGCCAGTCTCCGCAGCCAGCCAATCAACAACAACAAACTGTCACTTGGCAGCACGCTTTGGGATCTGGAGCTGCACCGTTTCCTAGCAACAGAACTCAGCGCCCTGCTCATCCCCAGCCCCAGCTCCCAGGGTGGTCTGGCCCCGGCCCCCCGGAGCCGCCAGAGCCTGCCCTTGCCTGCCTCCCGGCTGTGCCTTCCAGCGGCCCGGCCAGGACACTGCACTCCCCAGTCTGCTCTCTCACCCCGCGGCCTCAGCCCTGTCCCGCCTCCCTGGGTTCCAGACCCTCCACCAGCCGTGGACCCCAAGCCACAGGCACCGCGGGCTCTGTTCTGTTCCCTCCTCCCGGTAGGGTCGTCCGGGCCCAGCGCACACTTGGTCCAGATGCTCCAGATTCTTGAAGTGTCCTGTCTGACATTCTTTGCTTGACCAAACGCTGGTCAGGCTCCCGTCCATCTTCCGAGGCCCACCTGGGCCCCTTCCTGTGTGATCTGGTTTTAGCCAGAACCCCGCCATGTCATTTCTACCCGAGCTCCCCTCCTCGCCGCCCCCCCAACAGCCACCCAGGCTCCCCATCCTCCAACGTACCCCCTTGGAGACGCCTGGTCCCCGGCCGGCCTTCAGCCATGATCCCGTCAGGCTGGGGGAGCCAGAACCCCTCACCCCGCAGCCTCTCCCCTGCGGCAGAAGCCCATCTCACGGGCCCCTCTGTCCTTGCACACGGCCCTGCACCAGGCCTGCCTGACCAGCCTTCACAAGGGTCTTTGAATACCTTTTCCTTTAACATGTCAACCCCCTCGTGTCACAGCCACGGAAATGTCGTGGCATGAGCTCCAAGAGGAAGTGGGCCACGCCGCTCACCGCACCCTCCTGCCTGGGGCGCCCCCCCACTGCCCACCATCACCGTCGCCCTCTGACCTTTGGTGTGACAGCTCCAATTTATCCTCCCAAATTCAACGCAGACCACATCTCTCCCGCAGCAGTGCTTGTCAAGTGGAGAAAATTACAGTAAACACGACCATCGGTGAGCAACCAGTGTTTTAAGAAATGAATTAGGACAGAATGGAAAATACCACAGAGTATCGAGAATGTAAGTATTGTTTTATGAAACTGTCACTTCCCCTGTGTGTGTGTGTGTGTGTGTGTGTGTGTGTGTGTGTGTGTGGTGTGCGCTTGTCCTAAGGACGGCACGAAAAACCTGTAAACCCGCTCCCCGGGAAGCTTCCCTGGCCCGCCCTCCCCACGCGCACCTGCCAGCCCGGCCTTCAGCCCTGCCCTCACCCCTGCGCTCGCGGCGCCCGCCTCTCCGCACCGTAAGTGCTAGCTTCCTCCTCTGTCTCCCAAGCCAAGCACACACCTCCAGGGGACAGAAAGTGTGCGTCTCGTTGAGCTCCCCTCCCCCGGGAGCGGCATCTCGAAGGTGCTCAAAGGATCCACAAGGGATGAAGGAACGCCCACGGCACGAGACGGAATCAGGATGGACAGGAGGAAACGGAACGTATCACGTTGTAAAAAGTCACGTCCCTTTTAGCAGGATAAAAGTCCTCCCTCAAAGGGGAGAACTCAGAGCCAGAGGGGCAGGCCTCCCCAGGGCGGGCGCTGCAGGGACCCTGAGCCAGGGAACCGGAACCGTCCCCGGCCCAACACACTGGGACCGGGGCGCCGGCCCCTCCTCCCTCAGGTCCTCAGGAGCCCGGGTCTGCAGCACTTGCCCGCCAGCAAGGGGAGCAGGGCGCTGCGTTGGGAAGATGCTGAGAAGGGAAGTCAGATGGTTGGGATGACACAGGAAGAGAAGATTGATGGAAGAATCATCCTGGACACAATGACATTAGAGCCTCTGGTGAGGGTTGTTCACTGAGCTGCCCGCGGGCCTGGGAGAGGTGACTTGGCCTGGGGACTGGTCCTGCCTGCTTCAGTTTCCTCCGCACGGGTGTGTGTGTGTGTGTGTGTGTGTGGTGTGTGTGTGTGTGTGTGTGTGGTGTGCATGGTGCATGTGTGGTGCGTGTGTACGGCATGTGTGTATGCGGTGTGTGTACATGTGTGGTGCATGTGTGCGCTGAGTGTGTGTGTGGTGCATGTGTGTGCACCTGTGCAATGTATCTGTGTGCGGTGTGTGTATGTGTGTGTCGCATGTGTGTGCGGTGTGTGCTGTGTGTATAGTGTGTGTATGTGTGTGTGGTGTGTGCAGTGAGTGTGCGTGGTGTGTGTGCATGTGTGTATAGTGTGCATGTGTGTGTGGTGGTGTGTGCGTGTGCATGTGTGTGCACGTGTGTACTGTATGTGTGTGCAGTGAGTGTGTGTGGTTTGTGTGCATGTGTGTATAGTGTGTGTACGTGTGTGTGGTGTATGTGTGTGTGGTGTGTGTGCATGTGTGCATAGTGTGTGTACGTGTGTGTGGCGTGTATGAAGTGAGTGTGTGTGGTGTGTGTGCATGTGTGTGCATGTGTGTATTGTATGTGTGGTGAGTGTGTGAGCATGTGTGGATAGTGTGTGTGTGTGTGCATGTGTGGATACTGTGTGTGTGTGCATGTGTGTGCATGTGTGTAGTGTGTGTGTGTGGTGTGTGTGGTGTCTGTGCATGTGTGTAGTTTATGTGTGTGTGGCTTGTGTGTGCGGTGTCTGTGCAGGTGTCTCACGCTCCCCGCAGGCTCCGAGCTGCCGTGATCACAGGCTCCCCGGTCTCCTCAGAGCCCAGAAGGCCAGGACCCCCAGTGAAGGGGGGATGCTGGGGACCATTTTTGCTTCAGGCCCTCTAGTGGCTCCTGGGAAAGGGTCTCCAGGCCCAGCAAGACCTCTGGGGTCCTGGGAGCTCCCCTCCCCGTGCAGGACCAGAAGAGCCTCTGGATCAGGGAGGCTGAGCTCATGCTGGAAGGGGCCCCGACCCGCGGGAAGGCAGTGCTCGGGGTGGTGCTGCGGCTGCGGAACGCAGGCCCCAGAGTCTCCCTGCGTAGGAGGCCCACCTGCCGAGCTCGTCTTCCGGGAGCACCTGAGAGGGAGGAGTGAGGCTGGAGAATCTGACCTCAAAGGACACACTTGATCTCCTCTCCTCTCGTGTACAGGAATGAATCAGTTTTGCGGGTGATAATTAACTATGCAAGTAAGAGGAATTATTCTGATTGTCATCCTGCTCACACAGTCCACCCTGAGGAGACCAGCCCCTACATGGGAGTTCAGAGACACAAGAACGGGGCCTGGTCAGGTGCCGGGCAGAGCGACAGCTTGCAGAGGCCCAAGGCAGTGCTCAGCGGGCCAGGTGCCCCACGGAGGACAAGGAGGATGCTCCAGGGACCTATGTCGCCGCCTGGCCGTGCTTGAGCTAGGGAGACCCGGAGTCCGCTTGGGCGCTGACCTCCGCTGATTCTGCGGGTCGGAGGCTGTGCTCTTTGTGGGTTCGGGGACACCCGCGCACGACGCGGAACAGGGGTGACCGGGCGCATCTGGGGAAAGGGCCCAAAGCACCGCGTACTCACAGTGAAGTCTGGGACCCCGTGTCGCAGGCCTCCGCGGAAAGGACTCAGGGCTCCCGGGGCCCAGGGCCACGCAGCCCAAGTCCGCAAACTTCGCGCGGCCGGGCCTGTGGTCCCCGCGCGGTGCCCAGGCGGCGTGCGCGCCCGGCCGTCTCTGTCGCCATCCAGAGGCGCGGCTGGGGCGCGGCGTCCCCGCCGCCCGCCTCCCCCGCCAGGCCCGGGGACCGCGCCGGG
>LNAC01000386.1:791055-808200 GCA_002007465.1 Ailurus styani | reverse complement strand
CCCAGCCCGCCGGAACCGCGGGGACCCCGGTGCCGAGCAGGCTCGGCCCCACTTCTTTCAGCCCCGTTGTGCATTGCCCACAATTGTAGGCGAAGGCTGGCGCCCCGCGTGGGGAGGGGACGCAGGGCGGGAAGGCCCCCAGCGGGGTCGTGACCGGAGCTGCCCAGCGGGTACCGCCAGCACTCACGGGCCTTCTGGGGGGCCGGCGGCTGGGGCTTGGAGCGACGGTGGCACCGGTCCCCCGGCTCCCCGCAGCCATCTCAGCCCTCCCGCAGCATCCACGGGCTTCCCTGGTGATGTGCAAAGAGCTGATGATAAAGCCCAGGTGCCACCCGGGTGCCATCTGAATGCTCTTCCTGGTGGCGTGGGGGGAGAGGGGGCTCATTCAGCAGTGTTGGGAAGGGGACTAGCTCCCCGGGCATCCACCGGGGCTGCTGTCCTTGGCCAGTGCCGGCGACAGGGTCCTTGGGTCCCAGGTGAGAACTCAGGACAGCAGCTGGGCGGGGAAGCAGCGCTTCAGGTGAGAAAAAGAGCAACCGCTAATGGTTAATATAGGACACCTTGGCAGTGGTTTCCCCATAACACATCCCCGCTGCCCGCCTGGGCCCCCCTGGCTCCCACCTCGTCAGTGCCCCCGACGCCTGCCCACTGGCTCCCCACCACCTGCTCCTGCTCCTCACCCCCACCCCACCCCCTCCCAGGACCGCTGCCTGCCCCAGGTCGGGGGGGGGGTGTCAGAGAACAACCCCAACCCGCCTGCTGCCAGCTGCCCATGCACACCGTGGACCCCGAGATCCCCACCCGTGCACTCAGCCCACCCTCAGCAGCCTCCCTGGTGTTCTGGAAACAAATCTTCCAGCAGGACAAGGACATTTGGTAAAATGTCTTATTCAGAAGGGCAGAAGTCATTAATAATGAAAGCTTGGATTAACCACATTTTCATGGTTGTTGCCATTTCCATGTAACGGAATAATTGACAATAAGATAAGATGTTTTCAGACACACCCCATTTCACCAGAAATGCACTTGGAAAAATTAAAACATTTTACTAAAATATAAAATAAACATAATAATAATTTATAGTGTGGAACAGCAGTCCTGCAGGAAAAAAAAAACGGAAAAACAAAACAACTTTTTTTTTTTAGAATTGATAAAGCAAGTAAAATGCAAATGAAACAGTTCTTATGATTTGCATTCTCTTTCCCGATATATCTGGGATGAATGAGAATAGTTAGCACCCTTGTTTGTGAATTGTTTTTGGTATCTGTCGGGGTTTTTATTACCCAGAATGTTTCTGTGTTATGGAGCAGATATATTTGTATCATATTAATTAGGGAAACTGATAAGCATCATATAGGATTCAGTTATCGTCCCTATTAAATCCTAGCATTTCTCTGCAGCGCATAAGGTGTTCACTTTCAGGCGCGGCGTGAGGGAAACCGGATTATTTCTTGGCCTGGTTTTCAGCGAGGGGATGTTGTGCTCCGGGCCCAGTGGGCTGGGACTCATAGTTAAGGAGATGGGCTCCACCCTCTGGCTGGAGAGAGACCTGCAGGCCACCAATTAGGTTAGTTGCTATAGTGACACAGTCCTGTCATTTTTCTCCCATTGGGGAAGAATTGCCAGGAACCGAGGAAAGAGGAAGGGGGTCCTCGATGGCTTTCTCCGAGGCGCACCCTCGGTGGTCTGCGGACGTCCTGGTGACGGCAGGGCTGGTTTGGGGATGATGAGCTCGGAGGAGAAAGTTGGAAAACCTCTCTCTTTGTGTCTTAGAAGGAGCCGTGTGTGCTGTGGGCCCCTTGGCCGATCTGGAGCGGAGGGCTGGGCTTGGATGCATGTGGTTCTCAGAAACTGGCACCGCCAGCTGGGCTACCGAAGGGGCGTGACTGTGTCGGGTGCCCATCGCTGAGGACGAGGTCGTCCTTCCTCGCTGGCTTCCAGCACCTGCCAGCGAGGGGGGTGGGGAACCCGATGAGCTAGTGAGATGCTGTGGGTCACCGAGCCTTGCCTTGGGCACTTGTGTGCAGGATTTTGCCCAGGGGTGGAGAGCTCTGTGCTGTCCCCACTGGGCAGGGCTTGGCGGGCAGACATTCCGGCGTGCACATATTTCTCACGTGGAATTTTTTCCCCCAGTTGATCCCATCAAAATCGACTTGTAGCTTTGAGTTAAATCTCCCATCCTCCGCTGCGACGATGCAAAGTTACCAACTTCTGAATTGCTTTTGATCCATTAGGATACTAACCGAGCATGGGCTCTTTACTGTTGCATTTTCTTTATAAATATAATTTATTGCGTAGTTAGGAGAGATTAGAATACGCTACTTTCCTGCTGCTCATGTTTTATTTCTGGAATTCTTGGAGAGGTAAATTCGAAAATACTGGGCCTAATGAACTGATGCCATGCAGAGGTTTCTGTCTCATCTCGGGCTCTTTGGGTTTTTGTGTTTTTTTTTTTTTTCCTTCCTTTTCTCCCGTATGTTTTCATTTGATGCATTTCTGGCTGGAGAGGATGTGGTGTCAGTTTCTCTCAACTTCGCGAAGATAAGTCACCTCTGTCGGATGTGTACGAGCTGCGCTGGACGCCCGGCCTCAGCGAGGGAGCGGAGCTCTGCCCGTGCAGCGTCCTCCTGAGCGCAGCCCCCCGGGGGAAGGGCGTGGGGCGACGGTGCTGGGGGTCAGGACGCCCCGTTCGGCAGCATCTCTCCTGCCGTGAGGACCGAGGACAGCGGGTCCCACCGACGGGGCTGCGTCCCGCCGTGGGCTTGCCGGGTCTGCTCGGCACCGGGCTCCCGGCTGAGTCCCAGCCTCCAAGAGCTTGCTCGGGACTCGCCACTCGACAGCCACGGAACGATGTGTGTAGATCAACTTTTGTGGCATGAAGTATTTTCAGGTGACTTTTATGGGCGTAATTATAGGGTAATGTTATGATAATGTGGCACTAGAAAAGGGAAGAAAAGCAAAACATTAAAATCCCCATTTCTTTATATAGCTTCGCAGCTGCGCCGATTGAGAAGGGCTCCTTTCTGCATTAAAATGTGGTGCTCTGGAGTTAATGACCTCCACAGAAGGCCACCTGTCACCCAGAGCTCGGTGGGTGACGGCGCAGGGATGGGGAGGAGGTTGACAAGGAGGCTGGGATAGGGGTCTCTTGCTCGTGGGGGGCTTGGAGACCAGAGAGGGGGCTGCAGGGAGGGCCTGTGGACCTGACAGTTGTCATTTCCTTGGGGTGGGGGGCTGCCCCTGCCAGTCACGAGGCTATCAGAATCGGCTGGCGTCCCTTTCCAAATGCTGCCTGGCTGGCCACGCACGGGCCCTGGGAGCTGGAATTTGGGGCGCCAGAGCTCCCCTGAGCCCCGTGGCTTCTGCAGGGCCTCCCTTGGGGTTGGAGGCCCCCCCAGAGCCCCACGGAGCACCCCAGCTCCTGTAGCAGGGGGCTGCTGCCTTTCCTACTCTGGTCCACAGCTTTCCAGACCCGGCCCAGGAGCGCGAACTGAAACTCGGGGCGGGCAGCGCAGGCCGGCTGGAGGGACGGGCCTTCCAGAAGCGCCGAGCAGCTGGCAGCAGATCGGGCACCGTTCTCTGTGGGCCCCTGCGAGTGGGGTGGAGGGCCCTGGAGGGAGCACTTAGTGAAATGTCTGCCGGGCCGAGTGTGCAAGCACTTCTGTCTCCAGCTCGGCCAGCAGGACGGCTCGGGAGTGCCCCGATGTCCGCAGCCCTGGGAGGCCCTGGCCCGGCTCCGCTCCAGCCGCGTCGGGACGGTCGTGGCCCGGGCCTGGTGGGACGGTGGCCGCCTAGCGAGCGTCTCCGTGGGAGAGAGCGCTCACCTCCCAGGGCTGCCGCGTCCCTCGCTGGCGGTCTCCTGCCTTGGGCCAGCCTCTCCTGCGGATGGCCGGGCCCGGGGGTCCCCGGCATTTGTGGAGGCTGGCAGACTTGGTCCCCAGTGCGTTCAGGCAGCTGGGAATTAGGGGCCCCGGGAGGGAGAGGCAGCCGTGCCGGAGGTCCCGTGGGCTGGCATCCCAGTGGGCCGGCCGGCCGGCACGGAGCGGAGACAGTGGAGCCGGGGACACGCAGCCGGGGCCAGGCACGCTGTCGTGCTGGGACCGCCACCCTCTCTGGTCCCGGCCCGTCCCAACCTCGGAATGGGAGGAGCCTGTCGGGGTGGTGGGCGGCAGCCCAGGGTCCGGTCCTGAATCCCCTTTCTATGCCGCAGTCTTCTCTTTCCCTGCCCGGCCTCCAGCAGGGCCTCTGCCTCGGCAGTCCCGGGCCTAGCCCGCGTGTCCAGTCTCTCCCCCAAATGTGTCTTGCTGTCCTCCGGGTCTGCTTTCACTGCCGTGACCCCAGCCCCGCCCGGACCCATCAGCATTGTCCGCAGTGCTGCCTGGCCGCCCTGAGACCCCCACTTGTGGCTCCCCGTTGAGATTAAGCTCTGCACCCCTCTCCTGCCCATCTGTGAGCACGTGCCACCCTGCTCAGGTCACTCTGGGCCTTCCAAGCCGGGGCCCTCCCTTCACGGTGGGACTTTCCATCCCCCTGTCCTGGCCTGGCAGAGTCCAGCTCCGAGGCCTCCGCAGTGGGGCCTCCGCTCCTAGGAAGGTGGGTGTGCCTGTTCTCACCCGCACAGCCTGGTCTGTCCAGTTCACTGCCACGTTCACTGCCTGTCGTGTCCCTTCAAACAGTAACACCCTGCAGTGCTGCTGAATGCAGGTGGCCACCGTGAGCTGGACTGGGGCTGGAGCCGGCCCCGGTGGTAGAGAGCCTCCTCCTCCAGGAAGCCTCCCCTGAACACACTGCCTCACCCCCCCTCCAGGATAGTGCCACTAGAGGACTGATTCTCAGGGCAAACACTCATTGATCCTGGCACCCTGAACTGTGCTAGGTGCCTGGGCAGGACTGGTGGCCTGGAGGCCTGCAGGCGGGCCTGAGGCCTGGGGGCGTGGCCAAATGGCTAGGGGCGGGGCCGACGGGTAGGGCGGAGTTAACGTCCTGGAGGCGTGGCTGCTGTGGGTGGGGCCAAAGTCTTGGGGCGTGGCCAAAAGCTGGGGGCGGGGCTGAGAGATGTCTGAAAAAGGACTGGGATGGATCTGTTTGTAAAGTGTTGGAGGTGATCAGAGGGATTTACAAGTGCGGGGAGAGGGAGACTGTGTGGAACCCTGAGGAAACGCACGGTACTTTGTCAAGCATCTCTTGCAGGTTGCGGGTTTCCAGGAGCGCTCCGTGACCCTGCCTCCTTCACCTGGCTCCGGGTCACCGTGTCCCACAGCCCCGCGCTCCTCGGACAGGTGCCTGTCCCGTGTCCCTGGGGCTCAGGGTCTGTCCACTCGGCACTGTGGACCCTGAGGGCCCCGGGGTCTCCGGGTGCCGTGGGGTGCCGTGGGGCACGGTGGGGTGCCGTGGGGAGCGGTGGGGTGCCATGGGGCGCGGTGGGTGCCGTGGGGCACCGTGGGGTGCCGTGGGGCGCGGTGGGTGCCGTGAGGCGCCGGGCAGCATCCCTGGCCGGGACCCCTGCTGCAGCCCGTGGGTCCCCAGCCAGCCCGCCTGCGTGGCTCGTTCCTGTTTTGTGCAGGGAGGCTGTGGTCCGGGGGCTCAGCGCCCGCGGGCTGTCCGGGCGTTCAGCCCCTGCGCCTTCCCCAGCAGGTGCACGCAGCCTGACTTCTCTGCTCAGCCGGCGCTCCCCGGCCCTTCCCAGCCGGGCCCAGACGGTTGGAAAGGCTGTCTGCCGGGAGAGGAGGTGTCTCCGCACGTTTCCCTACCCGTCTGTTTTCTGGAGCTGGGAACTGCGTGGGGTTCACGGGCTGCTCGCAGCCTGGTGTGTGCGTTGCAGCTTCTCCACACGTGGCTGTGTTGCTGACGGGGTTAGCGCCGTGTGCAGGCAGCAGACACGCTCCCGGTCCTGCGGTGGCAGGGGAGCCCGTTCGCCCTCCGTCATCGACCCACTTACTTCATTACCCCGCCGTTCCGAGGGACGGCCCAGGCCCCAGGCGTGATTCAGAGATTTCTGTCTAGAGCTCAGTGGAACAGACTTCCTAAGTGCCTTTCCCTCCAGAAAGTTCTGCCACTGCAGGACCTTTGGCTGCCTGGAAATGCCTTAATTTCGGTTCTTCTGGGGAAGCCGGAGGGTGCCACCTTGGTGGGGCGCCGCCGTGCCCCTCCTGTTGCCTTGTCGCCGGGCCTGGGCTGGGCCCCAGGAGCCCTGTGCAGGGGGAGTGGCGCCCGGGGTCAGCAGGCGGGGGCAGGTCCGGCGGAGCAGGCAGACCCTCCACCCACCAGATGCCCCGTGTGACTCAGGACGTCAGCATGTCCGGCGGTGTCCTCCCGGCCTTCTTCTTCCTCCCTTCTTTTCAGGGTGAAATAAAACCTCCCTCCCTCGTCCTTGCACTGTCTACGGGGTGGGCACGGAGGAGCCCCTGAGCTCACACGCACACACCTGTGCGGGCTTCCCTGCAGCCCCCAGACCCAGCGTGCGGGTCCCGTGTCCCCCTCAGAGTGCGTGGTCCCGAGCCGAACCTGTCTGTGGCTCCCCCTCCCCACCCTGCCCGGCCCCTCCCCGTGTCCCAGCCCTCTGTGCCCTCTGTGCCGGGTCCGTGTTTGTACACACAGCTGTGTGCACGGAGGTGTGGGCAAACACAGACACATCCTTAGTTTCCCTGTGGGGCCTCAGTTTCCCCCGTGGAGCTGAGGCTGCTCACCGCTGTGCCGGGCCGGGAATTAGTCACTTTGAGAGCAGAGCCGAGTCCCCTGGGCTGCGGAGTCAGACGTGCAGGCTGAAGACTGTGGGCAGGCTCACCCGGGCCCGGCCCCCCAGCCCCATCAGCACATTGCAGGGACTGCTGTTTGCTCTCTGCTTCAGCTCTGTGGGCCGAGAGGCCAGTGGGATTTCCCCTGCACTTCACATAATGAAGTAGGAACACTGCTGGACAAACAGCTCTCGTGCACTTTCAAACAGGGGCTGGGTCGCCCGGGTCACCTGGCACGGAGAGAGCTCCCTGACCATCGATGGCCCGCTGTCCCTGAGCACACAGGGCGTGTGGGGACCTTCCACGCCGAGGGCAGCCGCGGCCCCAGTGCTGCGCCCACTTCCGCCCTGGCTGAGCTGGAAGGTGAACCTTGTCAAAATATTCCTTGACGCGTAGCAGGCGTGCCAGGCTCTTCCCATAACGAGGTGGCTAATTGAGAAGTGAGTCATCGGGATGTGTCTTGCAGTAACGCTCCCTGGGAGCCAGGTCCCACCTTCCTGGGGTCCCTGCGCTGGCTGACATGCCCCCCGTATCACAGAGCGCCACCTGCCACAGCCGCCTTGGGGCTCCTCGCCTCGCAGACCGGGCGGCGGAGGCCAGGGGTACCGCCCAAGGGGTATCCAACCGTGCCCAGCAGGTCCTGACTGGTCCCAGGGTCCGCACACTGGGAGTGGTGCCCCTGGGGTGGCGTGATGTCGCGGCCCTGGACGGGGCAGTGGGAACCCAGAGTGGGAGGAGCCTGGGGGGCCTCCTTTCTCTGCCCTGGAGCAGCAGGCACGAACAGGAGGGTGAGCCTGGCCTGTCTTTCCCCGGCTCCCGCGCTGGGTCCCAGGCCCGCGTGCTCCGCCGTGGGAGCCGTGCTGCTGGCCACCTCGTGGGCTCTGCAGGACAGGACGACGGCGGGTCCGCCTCGGCTCCGTGCGACCTGGGCCCAGCACCGGGCTTCGGGGCCTGATGGCCGCAGGGATGGGGTGTGGTGGCCAGGGCTCTGCACTTTTAGGGACAGCCCTTCCCCCAGTGGATCCCACCCAGTCCCGCCCACCTTGTCTTCGGGTCCTGGACTGCGGAGCGCAGGGGCCCGTCTGTGCTGCATGAGGGCTCTCGGCTCGGGCATCTTTGCTGACCGCCCAGAGGGCTGGTTCTCATTCCCTCGCTTCCGCGGGTTTGCTGGCGTTTCAGGCGCAGCCGGGACGGCGACCGTGGCCGAGTTCGCTTACCTGTTCTGGAAGCCCGTTGCATGACGGCGGATGGAGGGGTCCTCCTGGCTGGGTCCCCCAGCGGGACACGAGGTGGCTCAGAGCTGTGTGCCGAGGTCCGTGGTCTCCTGTCGGCAGACGGTCGGGACAGAGTCAGGGAGAAATGCATTTGCTGTCTTCGCAGCACCTGATTTGATTGGTTTGATTACATGTTGAGAAAGCTGATGGAAGCACTCTTGTGACCTTGAAGCTTTGGGGTTCCATTTTGGGGGGAGGGTGGAACAGCTCTGTAGGGCCTGTGATTTTTTTTTTTCACAGTTAAAATGCTACAGTCTCGGGCGCCTGGGTGGCTCAGTGGGTTAAAGCCTCTGCTTTCGGCTCAGGTCATGATCTCAGCGTCCTGGGATCGAGGCCCGCATCGGGCTCTCTGCTCAGCGGGGAGCCTGCTTCCTCCTCTCCTTGTCTCTCTGCCTGCCTCTCTGCCTACTTGTAATCTCTCTCTCCTCTGTGTCAAATAAATAAATAAAATCTTAAAAAAAAATGCTACAGCCTCGTAAGCTGCTTGAATGCCGCTGGACTCCCATGAGTGGCCTCTGTTTCAAAAAAGCACTTTGGCTCTATTTTTAAATCATTTTTCTCCTGTAGTGTCCATTACCTGATAGCACATCCCCAGATAGAGCTAAATACCATTAACGGCTTGTATAGGACTCGTGCTAATTAACTGATACTAATTTATGTTCCTTGGCTGCTGCGTGGCAGTGGGGGAGGCGCGCGGGCCACGGGAGCCACGTGGAGCCTTCCGTGGGCTTCCTTCCATGCCCTCACTGCGTTTCTCTTCATCACTGGCTGCTTTGGGGGGGGGCTCTACTGACTGGAGGGATGCTCTGGGTGGGGTGACCCATCACGACCTTGAGCTCCCAGCTGGAGAACCAGCCGGGGTGGCGTCTGGTTGAACGCGTTGTCGGCGTCATGAAAACACGGTCTGGCCCCGGGGCTGCGGGGCACCCTCACCTGTCCAGCCATGCCGCACAGACTCCGCACCGCATTCTCCAGACCCAGCCCCGGGAGCGGGCTTGTCAGGGAGCCCCCGTGCGGGACGGTAGCTTGCCTCGGAAATCGCCTGGGACAGGGGAGGGAGGTGGCCGGTGGCCTCTGGAGTCCATCTCGGCCGTCTGGGTTTTGTGAGACGGGCCGTTGCCACCTTACAGATTGCGAGCTTTTAGGACGTCTCTGTCATCAAAGTCACGTGGTGTTGGTAATAGAAACGCGTTTGCCAATCCGGTTGGCGTTTGGGTCTTGGCCTCCGTCTTCATCTCGGGGTTCCGACATGGAAAGGGAAGCATTTTGTGAAGGCAGCGGGCACGAGAAGCCAGGGGGCCACCAGCCTCCTGAGATCCCGTGGAGACGGCGTCCACCGCCTCCCTGGAGGCCATGGTCATGGAGATTTGCAGATGCCCCTCACAGTCATGGTCTTGGGGGTCAGATGGTTTCTGTCTGTTGCACCCTGGGACGTGGCCGGGACCCCCGGGACGAGGGGCTTCTGTCCACTTAGCACGTCAGCACCTCCACCATGGCCTGGAGGGTGTGGGGCAGTGAGTGTGCTGGAGGGACCTGGGCCCCTCGGAGAAGAGGCTTCCCGTGCTCCACGGCCAGACCTGGAGCCTTCCTCACATATCCACAGCCAGGGGGCGGCCCCCCGAACCCGAGCTCCAGTTTGCGCTCTCTCCATTCCTGAGGCCAGTGATGGGGTAGGGGGTGCCTCAGAGACACAGAGGAGCAAGACTTGGCCCCATCGAGCAGATGATGAGCTAGGAAGTTCCCTGGGGTGGACCCGGCCCCACGTGGGACCGTGACACTCGGTACAGCCTCATCCTGCCCCGTGGGGCTGGGGCCCCGTGAGGCCAGCTCATGAGGGGGGCGTGGGCTCTGAGGTGGAGGCGCCCTGGCTCCCTCTCTCTGCGGCAGGAAGGACCTGTGCCTGGCTGGGGGGCTCCCGCTGCCCCCACCGGGGCCGGTTTGGAAGTGTGGTCATGCCAGCGACAGCCGCGGCATGCGCTACAGGGACCCTGCGAGCGAACACTTGTCCTGTGTCTCGTCTGAGCCTCTGGAACCTCTCAGGGCCTGGGCAGCGAAGGGGTGATGCACACAGGACATCATGCCCCCTGATGTGTCTCCTGCGGCTGGGAAGGAGGCGGGGCCCGGTGCGTCTGCGGGTCAGAGGTGGAAAGTGCTACCAAGTCCTCGGTTTGGGTGAACGGACCCGTGGGCTGCAGAAGGACCTCTTTCTCTGACGTTAGTCCTGGAGTTCTTGCAAACCAGCGACTGGGGAGACGTAAGTCAGCCTCAGTTCCCCTCCCCCACCCGGCCCCCCCAAGACAGCCCCACGGGCCATGGAGTTCTTGGGGCCGATGGACGCAGGACAGGCCTCCGGGCCAGAGGAGCTGGTGCCACCAGGTGAGGTGCGGCTCTGTAGTCGGTGTCACCAGAGCCTCTGCGGGTCAGATTCCGCTGGAGCGGCTGCTGGCTCAGCACATTCTTCTCCCTGTGACTCAGACAACATGTTGTGGAAGGTTTGAGAGCTGACCCGGGGTCCAGGAAGGGCTCCTGCTGGCCTGAGGTCCTGTGAGCTCTCCCGAAGGCTCCACCATCAACAGTTACTCGGGGGCGGGGGGGGGGCCCTGTGCCTCTTACCATGTGCTCACGAGGAAAGCATCCCACCGCCATTCAGGAGGAGAGTTAAACCCTCTGCGCCCACCTGCTATGGGTCTTATGTTGACACTGGGCCGTGACCCTCGCAGAGATGTGGACTGAGTTCTCTCTGTTGTCATGTTTTCTGCATCTGCTAGGTCAGAGCGTGCTCATCTGGTTGGACTGCAGATGTCAGTCATTTACACTTGAGTATGAATGAGGCTCTGATGCTCATTTGGCTGATCAGGGGCTAGTGTGGAGATAAGGTCTCACCCTGTCTGACCCTGACTTGGAAGACTAGCCCTAGTTGGTGTCACTGCCTGCGGGGTGGAAGGGCCTTTAACAACGTCTGATCCACTAAGTGCAGGAGGAAATAGCATGTGCAAAGCCCATGGGGTCCTTGTGGTCAACTCCACGTCTCTTGGTTCCAGCAGCAGCCCAGACAAACACCAACTGCCCCAGAGTCTCCCCCCACACCGGGACTCCTCATGCGCACTTTGCACACAGGGTCCCTGCCTGGTTTCGGAATCCCGCTTTCCAGGGCTCTGTTCTGGGGTCACCATCAAAGCCCTCCTGCTGCTCAAATTCCTGGAAGTTCCTACATGTGGGGCTTGGTGACAGAGGCTGGACCTGAGGCCCAGTGTGGGAGCCCTGGCACCAAGCTCGTCCATGCAGACAGGCTCCAGGGGTCCATGTGGACACGGATGGAAGGTGTGCACCGGCATTCCCCTGCCCCTTAGCCCCCGGCCGGGGGGCCCTGGCTCGAGCGAGCACCCCACCCCCCACGTCCCTTTCCCCCTAGAGTCCTCCCTCAGCCAGCAGCAGAATCCTCCGACCATCCTTCTGGGCCAGGCGGGGGGCACGTGGTCCCTCCTGGACCCTGTTCTGGGCCCCCAGCCTGGTCCGGTGAGGGAGACCTGCGCCCAGGGCTGCGGCGGGCGCACTGGAGCAGCCTGCGAAACGGAGGTGGGCGCCGCTGAGTCCTGGGTCCTGACGAGTGAGGAGGTGCCCTCCAGAGGCCGTCTTTACTGTTTCCAAGTTCAGATCGAATCCCGATTTTTGAAAGATGGACGGAAGGGAGAAGGAGGGTCTCGGTGTTCCCAGACCACGCCGGGAGCCCGTCTGACAGCCCCCAGCAGTGGGGGAGATGGGTTAGCCCTGGGTCCCCCACCCGGTCCCCCCTGCTGAGTGGGGGCGGGGAGGGAGGGCACACAGGGCACAGGTTCCCGGTGGGAGAGGGGCCGGTGGGGCCTGGACGCTGTCATCACCCGGAGCCTCTCCCTGGGGCTCGCCTCCACCTCTGCTCCCACACAAGCTCCTTGGCTGCTGTGGCCGTTTGTCCCGGCCCCTGCCTCCCCCATCGGACCAAGAGCCCGGGGATGACCTGGCCGGGACAGAAGCCCCTTGGTGTCCAGACCCCTGCGCAGGACCTGGCGCTCTGTGTGAGGACTTTACAGAAGACTCCAAGGGAGGCACCATGGCTCCTTGCTGCCGTTTTAAAGCCGTCATAGAAAACTGACCTGTCCTGTTACTGCCCGAGTGAGGAGGTCCCGGGAAGGTGGGGTCCCAACGGGGTCCTTCCTGGGAAAGCGTGTCTCTACCCTTAACCTCCTGTGTCAGCCGCAGGGGTAGCCTCGGAGGAGAGCCCATGAGCGTGACAGGGATTTGTCCCACTGGGGTGCGGGCTGGGGGCCATGGGAGTGAGGGCCCCTTGGGGAGGTGGCCAGTGCCGGTGCTGCGGGGGCCTGAGCTGGCCAAACACAGGGACACTCCCGGGACGCCCTCCCTGCGGCCCCTGGCCTGGAGACGCCATAGACAGAGCTCTCTGAGACAGGACACCATTGGGCTCCTCTTTTTCCCTCTAACGATGAAATATGTATTTGTTGTAGAACATATGAGATGGTAAAAATCACACCCAGGGAAATAAAAATCATTTGTAGTCTCGTGGCTCAGAGAGGAGCGTGAACATGCCGAGGTTGTTCCTGGGCCTTCTTGCGGGGCCCTGGCCTTTCCCCGGGTCCCCACATGTGTCTCTGCAGGGAGGGCTCCCAGAATCTCGGGAGCTGCTGCAGGGGTGGTGGGGGGACCCTTCCCAGCCCTCGCCTGGGAGGGCGGGGCCGCGGGTCTGTACTGGCGCGACCCAGGGGCGGGTTGCCCCACACACCACGACCGACCCCCGAGCCTCCTCTGCCCTCCCAGGTGCAGAGCTCTGCGGACTGAGGACAGTCACTGTCCCCCACTGGCCTGTCTGCCCAGGGACCAAGCGCACGGCCACCCGGCTCCTGCAGCTGAGCTCCCCACCCTTGCGATATTTGGCCAGGGTTGGTTGTGAGGATGGGCCGGTCACCAGCAGTGACCTGGAGCGGGGCACGCAGCTGGGTCCCCAGCTGGCCCTTGCTCACCTGTAAAACCAGCATGGCCCAGTGCTGCCCTCCCGGGCGGTGAGGACAAGGAAGACTGTCCCCGGGGGCAGCACCTCCGTCCAGGTAAACGTAAGTAAAGGACTCTGACCTCCTCCACCTGAGGACAGATGGGAACCCTTGGCTGCAGGGGTGAACCCCAGACTCAGGTGGACGACACGTGACCTCATCAACGTGCCATGCACAGGAGGGCCAGACTCACCGGTCACGAAGTGCTGGGCGAGGTGTCCCGAGCTCATTCTGTAGGGCCTCTGGGGGCTAGGGGAGACTTACCCACATGCCCAGCCTCGTTTTGGGCCCCCGAGAGGTTCTAGGTGGCAGATGGCTTGGTGAGAAGCCCGGACGTCCCTCGGGCAACTTGGTTGGCAGGCAGCTGGGCTCCTGGAAGGAGGCAGGGGAGGAAGGCCTGGGCCATCCTCCAGACCCGTGTGGGCCCAAGCCAGGGTCTGGGAGAGACCTGAGGCCTGGGGGGGGTCCCTGGAAAGTTCTCCCAACATCATGGCATCGACCAGGCCCTTGGTTCCTTGAAGGAGGGGCCCTGAGGAACATTCTGGAATGTGTTCACTAGTTTATTACTCCCCCATGGCGCTAGCAGTGGACTCTCTGGGGTTTTCCGTGGCCTCAGCAAGGGCACGTGTCCGACGTGCCATCTACTCAGGGATGTGCGGGGTGCTCCGAGCACAGGATGAGCTCACTCCTGGTTGGGGAGCAGTGAGAACCCTCGAGGGTGTCTGGCCACCTCTGCAGAGGCAGGGGAGCCCTCGGGGAGCCGGTGGCTGGGAGGACAGTGGGGGGGCCAGCAGGAAGCATTTGGGGTGTCAGGGGAGCCCCTCCGGGGACAGTCAGGGTTAATCCTGACCCGCACCCCACCTCCAGGGAGGAGCGGAGTGTGGCCCACAGGTCAGGGGGTCCGTGTTGGGAGCTCCCTGGACCTCCAGTTTCGTGAGCCGGGATGGCTGGTTTCCTGGGTGCGGATGAGGAGTGTCAGCCCTCCTGCGTCCGAATGTGGGTGTCTGTGCCATCCTGTGGGGGGCACGCGCGCTGGGAACCACTCGGAGGCCCTGCTGAGCCCTCGCTCGGTCACTGTGCCGAGGCCTGTGTCTGGGGTGGGACGGGCAGCTCTGAGGAGCATGGGCTTCGCTTCACGGACGGGCCCCCGAGGGAGCCGGGGTGGGCCCAGCTGTGCTCCAGGGGCAGTCTTCCCGGGCTGGGTGGGCCGGTGCCGTCCCCGGAGCCCCAGCCTCCCCACAGCCCTGGCACCAGTGGCATCCTTCATACGAGTTCGCGGCTGTTGTGTTTGAGAACAAAGTTACCGGCCATGATGATAGCTTTATGACAAAGTTTAAGAGCAAACATCCGTTTAGCACAGGGTCTCAGGCTGGAGAGGGGAGGAGGAGTGGGCTTCTACTGTGAGCCGCTTTGGGAGCAGTACTATACTTTGGGAGGAGAAATCGGCCGTACCCTTGAATCTTGCTACGTCTCCTGTGACATCTGGGGGAAGGCCCCTCCTCCAGGAAGCTCTCCGGGTTCCGCCCACACACACTGTGACTTACATTCCTGAGAGAGGGCAGGAACCTGCTGCACTCCGCTCCTCGCCCGGGCGGCCGGGGTTCTTGGTGGCGGAGGAGATGGTGAGGAGCAAAGACACAGAGTCCTACGGCCCGGCCGGTCCCGACTGCCTGACACGCCTTCTGTGGATGCCCTTCCAGAGCGTAGAAGCACGTGGGGGCTTACAGACAGGACTCCGCTTGTGTGCCGCACTCTCTCCTTTGGGACTACCTCCCCTGAGTGCAGAGGGTGCACCCAGGGGCCTCTGGGCCCAGACGGCACGAGGGTCACCTGGGAGGTGCAGTATAGGGCCTCTGGGAGTCGGGGGGAGGGGGCGGTGGGGGGGGCAGGGAAGGCCCAGTCAGCAGGGGGCCGCTGGCTTTGTGCTGGGCTTGGCACCCCGCTGGGCCGTCTCCCCACCCCCATCCTGCTTCCAGTGCTTCTGTTTCGGGCATGGACAGGACAGAGGGAGCTGGCCACCACCTGCCGGCAGGGGAGCTGGCCTGGCCTGCCTCAGGGTGGCCTGCTTGCTCGGCCCAGGCCACAAGGTGACTACGGTGCTCCTGCCCCTGACTCCCTCTCACCAGCCAGGATGGCATCCCCTCTGCTCTGCTCAGACGCTCCCAGAGTCCCACATCTGAGACCGCACATCTGAGATGAGGGCAGGTACGGGACAGACTGGCTTGCAGGCCTTGGTGAGGTGCGTGTGTCTGCGTGTGTGGGGGCCGTGTCCCTGCGGGTGTGCACACACGTTTGTTCCAGCATGAATGAACTGCTCTCCGCCTGCTTCTTCCCTGGCTGGGGGCTCTTCCCGTGCCAGGGCTTCCGAGGAAGAGGAGGGTGCCCCGTCCTGCCCCATCTACTCGCAGACTTCAAAGAGCTGCGTTCCGGGGTTTAGGGTGCTCTCTAGATTTGCCAGACATCTTCCAAGGTGTCTTAAACCACCCCTGAAATTCATCAGTGCTGTCCCCTGGGGTCCTGCCTGGCGATGCTGGGGCAGACAGGAAGGGGTGCCCGGCCTGAGTGGTGTCCATGTGGGCGAGGCTGCTCAGCGAGGTGGGAGACAAGGGAAGACGCTGCCCCCGAGGACCCTGCCTTCAGTTTCCCGGCACTTCTGTGATGTGGCAGATCTCCAGGGAGCGTGTCTCTGTCCTGGAAACCCTGTGCCAGCCGGAGCTGACCCCTGGAGTGAGGGGGCTGCCCTGTCTTCCCCGGGGGGATCCCGGAGTCACTGCCCTTGTGTGCCGGCTCTGGACGCAATGATCGCACCTTCCTCTGAAGTTCCAAACTGCAAAATTTTCATCTCAATTAACGTAACAATACGTTTGGAGAGGTGGCGGCAGGCATTGGAAATTAAGCGACACCTTTTGGCTTCTCACGTCAGTGAGGAGACTAGCTGATTATTTTTATATTACAATCCCCGGGCATTGTCAAATTGATTAATAAATTCACTGAAAACCCATTACCTCTTAATAAATTAATCTTGGTAGTGGGGGATAACTTTCCTGTGAACTCTGAATGTGGGCCGTCTCCGTGCGTCTGGGTGGGGTCGCCGTTCTCGCCGTGGACAGTGCGCGTGTCTGGTGCCGTGGCTGCCATCCTGGTCAGCGGCCTTCCCATGGACGCGGCGACGTGGAGAGGGCCCCCTGGGTGTCCCTGGATGGCTCCGGTGCTGGGCAGGGTGGGAGCCTCCTGGGCCTGCCCCCTCTGCGCCATCAGCCCGGGGACTCATCCCAGATGAGAGTCACCAGCCTAGGCTCTCGGAAGCTCCTGAAACCGAGCTTCCTGGCCGACCCGACAAAAGGGAAGGTCCCCCGGGCGTGTGGCTCTCACGGTCCATCAAGGACGCTGAGACAGAAGTCGCAGGACCGTTGAGTCGGGGCCATCACCGTGGCCCGTCATGTCCAGCCTACAGAACCACTGAGGGTCAACACTGTCCTCTCCAAGCATGTGATGAAACCACGGAGTCCCACCCCACCCGGCGAGCGGCTGGATGAAAGTGAGCCTGAGCCACAGGCCCGGGCTCCCCAGGGCACATGGTCCTGCAGAGCTGGCTGACGCGGGGTCGCGGGGTGCCCGGACACTGCACGGGATGGAACCGCTTCCTGCCCCTGGTTGTCCCCCTCCCCCTCTCCTGGTGCCCTGGCCTCAGACTGAGGACCCAGCCCTTCCACCCTGCCCTGGGGCCCCCGATTCCCCACCTGTAGACACTCACCTCCCCCTGCCCGTCGTCACGGGCTCTCCGCCCTTTGTCCCTCCTCTCCTGGCATCGGGCTTATCAGGGTCACCATCCCAGGAGGTACCCACCCCAAACCCCTCCTGAAGCTCCCGTGCTGGGGGCCTTGCTGCACCTCGCCCTCCGAACGCCCACCAGTCTTCCCCCGAGGGACCTCTGTCACCCGTGTACACAGCGCCGTCCCCACGTGGAACACCAGCGTCTGCTGTCTGCCGGAGGAGTGAGCAGAGGCCCGGGCTCCACGGGGTGTCATCCCGAGCTGTCCTGGAAAGACGGGGTTCAGACAGGAGCTTCTGTCCAACTTCCCAGCAGCGCCCCCCCCC
>LNAC01000386.1:770362-790303 GCA_002007465.1 Ailurus styani | reverse complement strand
GCGCTACCCGAGGACTAATTAAACCAGATGGCGGTGAAACCCGAGTGGAGGCACGGGGACGTTTTTACATTTAAGTTGATCAAAATTAGGTGCAACAGCATATGCCGGTGGAGATTAAGAACATTTAACTACCTATTAACGGCTTCTCCGCGTCCCCTCCCTGGGGTGTCCGCACAGCCCTGCCCCCCGCCGCCCCCTCTCTGGCACAGGGGGCTCGGGCCCCGGTTTTGGTGCAATCCAGGCGGGTGCCCTGTCTGAGGCGGACCCCGCTGCCGTCGAATGGGGACGGACCCCCGGCTGGCATCGGGAGCCGGGCGACCTCTCCCAGGCCGGGCGAAGCGTGGTGCGACAGGCTCTGCAGGGTCAGCCGCCTCCCTTGTCCCATGTGTCACTGCGCCCTGGCTGGGGCGCTGGGCTCAGAGGCAGCACAGGTCCCTCAAGGACGCCCCACCCACCCTCGCTTTCTTGGGGCTGTGGCCCCGGCCGGCCGAGCCGGGGCCCCCTCCCCAAGCCTACAAGCAGGGTGCACGCCACGTGGGGACACCCCGTGTGGGGGGCAGGCAGGGTCCTGGGGCCCCGGGAAGCGCACGCTGCCTGCTGCTGGGCCCGCTTTCTGAGACTGGCGNGCCCGCTCTCTGAGACTGGCACGCTCGCGGCTGCTCTTTCCCGAGTCTGGCTGCTCTCACCGCCTTTTACAAAGTGTAAGGGGTTCAGTTCTTTGTGGACGTTCACATGACAAAATTAACCGTTTCGCAACCTGCGCTTTGTCGGCATTTGGTACCTTCCCGGCATGGGGCGGCCACCGCCTGCCAAGTTCACAGACGTCTCCGTCTCCCCCAGGAGGCCCCGGACCCAGGAAGCAGTCACTGCCTGTGCCCTCCAGCCGCCCTGAGACCCCAGCCTCACAGTCCTTGACGCAGAGGCCGTGGGTTCTCCGGGACGGGGCAGGGGGACGTCCGGCAGGAGGGTCTGCACACGTGGGCAGACACATGGCCTTCCCTCTGCGCCCCGAGCAGGAAGCACACAGCGGCTCTGCTCCAGGCTGGGCGGGGGCCTGGCTGCGGGGCTTCCAGGCGGCCTTGACCTTGGGGGAGAGCCCGGGGCACCGTTCCCTTGGGGACACTCAACAGGCTGCTGTCCGTCGGCTCGGGGGTTGAGCTCAGGCCTGGGGCTCCGTGGATGGAAGCTGTGTGCCTTGACCGTCTCGGCTGACCTGCCAGGAGGCCAGGTCCCCCCGGCCCTGCGTCCGGCCCCCTCCCCCGGCTGTCTGAGGCCTACTGTGTGACTGCCTGGACCCAGGCTCAAGGCACAGTCGGTGCAGGAGCAAACTCCGGACTCTGCCGGGAGCGCTGGAGGCCGGTGTGTCCAGCACGCAGACATCCGGGGTTGCTGCCCGAGGGCTTGGCTCTGGGCCACCGGAGGCCTCGAATTGCGTCCTGGTGGAAATCAGCCCCGGGCTGGGGGAGCAGCCGGCCCCGGTGTGGGCTCCTGCCCCTCCCTGTCCACTGTCTGGACACTCGGTCCCTTTACAGGGCAGCCGCAGGGAGGCCAGAGGGCGTGAGCCCCCGGACCAGGGCTCCGTGGTTTTCTCGGGCCAGGCCTCCCTCCCTCCCCTCCCCTCTCCCCTTCCTTCTTCCTTCCCCCGCCTGGCATCTCTGGGCAGGCTCGGTGGGGGTGCAGTCCTGGCAAAGCCCACTCTGTTTTCCAGCCCAGTGACGCTCACATGTGACAGGACAGGGGACAGTCCTCATGAAAAGCCCCTTTGTTTACTCTGGCTAATTAAGAAATAGCAGCAGGCCTCGAAAGGGGCCCAGGCTCCACGTCCTCTCTGGACGTCGGCCATGGTCATAAGGGGCCGGACAAGCATATCCAGCAGTTGAGTAGGATTCCGGGGAGACCTCCCGGGCCCAGCCGAGCGTCCTGCCACTTCCCGTGGGGCTGCTCGCCCGGGGTCAGCACGCCGTCGCCTTGCTGTCCTGAGGAGTCAGGGAAGCGGAGATGATCCTGGGAGTGGGCCTGGCGTCTGGGCACCGGGGACTTGACGGGGAGCCCAGATTCTCCCTCTGCACAGGGAGGCCCGGGGCAGCTTCCGAATCTGTGAAATGGGACAGTGACAGCAACTGTGACAGCGCTGAGTTCGCTGGGCACAGGCTCCGGAAGCTGAGGACGCTTCAGGGCACTCACTGTGCGTCCGTACCCGGGGTCCCCAACCCAGGACTGCGGTCTGTGCACCTGCTGGGGACTCACCAAGGGGGCACCTGGCGTTCGGCCCCTCTGCGGCGCCGGCTGTGTCCCCCCCAGGTCTGGTCGGCACGGCTGCGTGTGAACCCAGCGACATAGGGCTCCCATGCAAGGCTCTCCCTTGGGGTCTGTCCCAGGCTCGGGGTCCGGCTCCTCCCACCCATGACCGTCCGAGCGGCAGGGCTGACCCAGCACGGAGGACCAGCTGAGGGGCACCCCCGCCCCGCCCCCTGTGTTTGCCACTCACCCATCATGGCCAAGGCCAGGGGATGCGGCCACAGGTCTGATTTTCTTCAGAATTAAAGTGTCCTGACCTCCAAGAATCTGACCGGAGTCACCTGGCCGCCGACGTCGCGCCGACTCTTACGGATCTCCCGAGGTCGACCCAGTTCTGGGCTGGATGCAGAGAGACCGAGACCCAGAAGAGCGGCTCAGCCCCTTGGGGCCTCGGTTTACCGGTCTGTGTAACGGGAGTGGGAGCAGAGGAAGGCTGAGCCCCAAACTGGAAGTGAAGCCTCAGTGGGTCGTACACAGGGAGTGAGACGAGGCCCCCATCCCCACTGCGTCGTCACCACCGGGGCCTCACTGTGCAGGGGCCCAGGGACTCCCCGCCACTCCTGCCACGTGCCACAAGGGACCTGTAGAGCTCCGGCGCCCGCCAGAGGTGGGCGGGCTGGGTGGTTATGGACACTTTGCACACTCTCAGAAGGAAAGCCTTCCCCCAGGGACGCTGTAACTCTGTGGGGGCTGTGCTGTGTCTGTGACCCCCACGGCGCCCTGCGGACAGTCACTCTGAGACCGGCCGATGCTCTCACTTCCTGCCCCGGCAGCTGCCCTCGCCTGCGCGGAAGCCGGGTCTGTCCCCGGAGGAGGGACGGGGCCCAACGGGAGGGATGGAGGCTCTGCCGTCCCCCCAGTGAGACGAGGCGGCCCGCGTCCCCACATGCCCCGCACTGGCCTGTCCCCCGGGAGTCACTGAGGGGCTCGGGAGGGCGGGCCTGGGACTGCAGTGTGGGCCGGCAGGGGGCCTGGGGACAGCGCGGACCTCGCGCAGTCAACAGGCTCTTAGGGGCTGACCCCAAGCAGAGAGCTCTAGGGTAGTTTAAGTTTGAAAATTAACGTGAAATCAAAAGAGACAGAGTAATTTTTCATTCTGCTTGAGAGGTTATTTGCTTTCTCAGCTGATGCTTAGTGTACTGATGCATGATGTCAAAAGGTAAATGATTTTAAACCAGATTCGATTTAAATTTCATTACATATTTGTAGGAGATAGAGGCTCCAAGAATCCCTCACCTTCTCTTGGAGGATCTTTCACTTTTAATAACTCTGGTGCCTAGTGCCCTAATCTATTTATGATGCAAACATGTAGTGGGGCCGCACGTCTCCCGCTCCCCAGAAATCCACTCGGAATGCCTGAAGCGGGGCTGCGTCTCCAAGGGCGGCCGTTCCGGGGGCCGAGCGCCGCCCGACCGTCCTGGGAGAGGCAGGCTCCAGACCCGGGTCCCGGAGGCAGCTCGGCCCACCGGTGTGAGCTGCGGCCCTGCCGGCCCCGATGGCCCCGTCCGCCGCCTGGATGATCCGAGCCCGCGCAGTGGCGCTGCTCGTGGCCTTTCCAGTCCGGGAGCCGTGGTGTGGCCCGGAGCCACCCTCGGGCTCCTGCGTGTGCTGGCTCCTCGCTGGAACAGGGCTGGGGGCAGCCTCACTCTCCGGGGCTACATCGTGTCCCCTCAAAATCCCAGTCCAGCCAGACCTCAGAATGCGGCCCATTTGAAAGCGGGGTGCTTGCAGGCATCATGGGTGGAGGTGCGATCACAGGAGCGGGTGGCCCCGACCTCCGAGACCAGGGTCCTTGTAAGGAGGGGAGGGGACGCGGAGACTCAGACACGCAGGGAGAAGGCAGTGGACAAGCGAGGCAGACAGCCCAGGGGTGCACCTGCAAGCCAGCGGGTGCCCAAGATCTCCGGCAGACGCTAGGGCCGGGGAGAGGCCGGGGTCAGGTTCTCCTGCAGCCTCCGAAGGCACCAGCCCTGCCCGCACCTGGACCTCGGACATCCGGCCTCCAGAGAGAGGATGAAATTCTGTTGCACAGACGGCTAAGTTTGTGGCACTTTGGACAGCCACTCCAGGCAGCAGACACGCCACACTTGGGGTACGTGTTGGGGAGCCGTGAGCCAGCGGCCCGCAGACCTCTCTGCCCCCAGGCCCCATGCACGGCTGAGCTCCGTGTGACCAGACCTGGGGAGGGGTCATCTTGGCAGGCCCAGCGGGTGTTCTGGGCCAGGGGTGGCCGACTGCATCCCTGCTCTGCTGGGTGTGCAGGAAACCCTGCCTATGTGGGGGCCGTTGGAGCCAGAGCGCCCACCACTGGGGCTGGGGGCTTACCCTGCACACAGTACTGGGGTTGGACAATGACCAGAGGGTGACCAGCGGGGTGTCGATGAATGGAGAGACCGGCGGGATGTCTGGGCGAGAACACAGAGATGGACAGAGTCCAGTGGGCCCAGGCAGGGGTGTGGCAGAATTTCCTGACCGTTCCCAGGAAGGGCTGTTGTGTCCTTCTGTCTGCAGGGGACCCGGAGCACGGGCTTGCTGAGGACACCGTGCTGCTTCTGGGGTTCCCGCTCAGGGCTGTGCCCCTGCCCTGGGCCCTCGGACCCGCCGACCTCTCCCAGGCCCTGCACCTGGGTTTAGGGAGTGAGGACAGGGCGTGGCCCTTTCCGTGGTCCCGTGGCTTCCCCAGTCCTGGTGAGTGGCCGCAGGTGTGGAGGCCGAGTCACAGAGGGTGGACAGAACTCTCTGGAGACCTAGGGACAGGGGACAGGACACATCTCGAAGGACAGTATACAGGCTCCGGTCTAGAAGTTTCCATCAGGACAGGCCTGCCGTTGCTTGCAGACCTTGGGCTCCAGAATGTCCCTCAGGCTGGTGCCAAAGAGGGTCCCAAGATAGGGGCTTGGCCGGGCTGGTGGTGGGTGCAGAGGAGCGTGGGCTGGGCCAGGGTCCGGCAGGTCACGACCCAGGCCTTGCTGTGAGCACCGGGCTCCCTTGCCAACTGCTGGGAGAGCCCAGTGGGGGGGTTGCGGCACGCCTGCGTTCAAAAACCTGTCTGTCTGGAGGGGGACTGTGCGCGTGGATGGAATTTTCTTTGGAAGTCAGTTGCCTGGTGAAATCTTCCTGCCGCGGCGGAAACAATGCGAGATCCAGGGCGTGGAGGGGAGGGCTGCAAATGGGCTTCTCCGGCCCGTCTTACCCATTACCCCGTTATCATCGCCCTCTGGCTTTATGTACCAGCAGGGTGCTCCGAATGCACATCTGGCACTTTAAAGAAATAACGGTAGTGCGTTCGGGGGACTCTTCTCCCCGATCCGGGTTCGGTGTATTTTGCAGCATCAGAGGTTGAGGAGCGTGACCTGCGGGGTGAGGCTGAGGCCCCGAGCTCGCTCCTGCCGGCCCGGGCTCTGCCTGGCGCTTCCCGGCCCCGCCTGCGGCTCTGACCATGTGGCTCGTTCCCAGCGCCGCACACAAAAAGCACAGGATAATCACGCAGGCGTTAGTCATCATCAGGCTGGGGATAAAAACAAAAAAACCCCGAAGCCGTGTTTGCGGGATGGGTGTTGTGTCCACGATGCACGGTGCTTGTTACGGCAGTGGGGCTTCCACGATCCGTCCGGGGTGCACGGAGATGGTCGGGGACCCGCGGGGTGAGCTGAGGGCAAGTCAGCGGAAGGGTAGGGCTGAGGCTGGTGGGCGCTGGTCTGTGCGGCGTTGTGGTGAGAGCAGCAGGTTTCTGGTGGCCTGGCCTTCGTGCGCACCGTCAGTCTGCCCCATGAGTGGACGGGGCCGCGGGCTCCGTGGGAAGGGACACCCCCTTCTGGAGGGGACTTTGCTGCAGAAACGGAACCCCAGCTGCAGGGAGGCGTCGGCGGTGCCGGGGGGGCGGGCAGGACGGGCCCCGCTGGTTTGACCCCTGCCGCCGCTCCTGCAGCCGAGGCCGCGCTCCCCGGGGATGTGTCCGTCTGTCCGCGAGGAACAGCGCCGACGAGCCCTGGGGTGTCGAGCTGGAGTTCGCGTCTCCGGGAGGGAGGCTGGCCGTGGCTGCTTCGAGCTGGCCCTGGAGGTCAGAGGGGCCCGGCTCGTTCCCGCGTGGCTTCCAGCCCTGGGTTCTGCGTCCACTCCGCGTGGGAGACCTGGGAGTTCACGGGTCGTCTGTCAGTCACCCCCAGGAAGGACTGTGTGGCAGTGAGGCCAGAGCACGCACGGGGACCTAGGAAGCAGGATGTGTGGCTCCACGGCTCCGAGACCCCAGTGGGGATGGGGTCCTGTCTGGACAGCCCCGGACGCCCTCCTCGCCCCGGACGTCTGGCTCTGCCTTCCTCCGAAGACTGTACCTTGGGGCCGTATATTTGGCATGGGTTTGGGCCCTTTTGGGCAGACTGGCCATCAGTGACTGTGCTCGGTGCCTCAGGGCCCAAGTCTGGACGGGGCTGCGAGCCTGGACGGGTCTTTGCACTCGAGATCTTTCCACAGACAGGCGAGCGCTTCCCTCCCTGCTCCTTTCCGTCTCCGTCTGTCTGTCTCTGTTTCTGTGTCTCTGTCTCTCCCTGTCTCTGTGTCTCATTTCCATCCTTGTCTCTGGCGTCAGCACCAGCAGCGTCGTCCCGGGTCCCCCAAGTCTTTGCATCCAGGGGTCCCGGACCCAGGATGTAGGAGCCCCCGTCTCTCCCCGGGGAGACTCCTCCAGGCGTCCGCCAAGCCCAGCGTTTCTCAGACTGTGGCTTGTGACCCCCTGTTGATGTAAAATCAATCTGATGGGTCAGGATCATTTTTAATAATGTAAAAATATTCACCCACAATGAAATTCCCTTCTGTGTGGAGTGTAGTTCTGTGCAGCGTGAGCACCACGGTCAGGGCGCAGACTGTGCCCGGGCCCCCAGCCTCTGTCCGGCGTCCCCACCCCACCCCACCCCCAGCGGCGGCTGGTCTGTGCTCGCTTTTCCAGAGCGTCCTAGCGTGGAAGCTGCTGGGTGCCTCGGAGACGGGCGTCCTGCCCTGTCTAGGGCACCTGAGGTTTTCCGTGGGGCTGCGTGCCCCGGAAGTCTGCGCCTGGCGCTGCGGAGCCGTGGCCCTGGGAGCGCGGCCGTGCTGAGGTTCGCCGCTTCCCCTGGACGGGCCTCCGGGCTGCGTCTGGTCGGTCGTGCGTGAGTGAGGCTGCTGCGAGCTTCCGTGTGGCGCTGGCCTGGACCTACACTGTCGTTTCTCCGGGGAGCCTGTGCTTTGGTGTGACGTGAGCCTGCCGTCCGCGCTCTATGGGGGGCAGCGCGGGCGGGGTGCGGGGAAGCCCCGGGACATGGGGCTCTGAGGGCTTCCCGGGCGCCCCGGGCCACCGCCCTGTCGATGTGGAAGCCACCCTTCCAGCCTGCTTGCACCGGAGACGAGGATTGCGGGGTTTGCCCGGGAGGGGAGACGCCGAGCTTGACTGACGGTGATCTGAGCGGGGCCGAGTCAGACCACTGTTCACGAAGAAGCAAGACGCATGCGGGAACAGTGAACGGTGACCCCGTGCCCCGCGGCCTGAGGCTGGCCGCTGGGTCGTGTGGCCCCGAGCCCTTTCTGAGTGCCCCGGCCACGGCAAAACTAGAGCCTGGAACCCCGACGCCAGAAGCTCTGGTTTGGGAGGGGGAGCCCTCGGAAGGAAGCGGTCAGTGCCTGGGGTCCAGGGTCGCAGGCCGCTGTCACCGAGGGCTGCGTGCGCCCCTCCCTCTTGGAACCTCCTCCTCTTCCTGCTCCTGTGTGCCCAGGGCCCCCAGGGACCACCCACGCCTCGGCTCCCCGGTGTCCCACCCTCCCCTACTGCTCTGTTCCCTCGGAATCGTTCCTGGCTCACGCCCAGGATCAGGGACCGCACGGCATTTCTCCGAGGAGCCAGAAATCAGGGGCCTGCGCAGCTGGCCTGTCACTGAAGGTCCCCCACAGATGGGCGAGGCCGCTGCTCTGGGCTGGTGTGTGCCCCCTAACCAGGGTGTGGAGGTCACGACCCTCAGAACCTCGGTGTGCGACCTTACTGGAAAGAGCGGCGTCGCAGATGTGGCCAGCTGAGATGAGGCCGTCGCCCCACGTGACAGGCTTTCCTCCATGAACACGGCCACGTGGAGAGGGACGGGTGGCACGTGGCGACCCTCCGTGGACCTGAAGGCAGAGCTTGGCCAGGGCCCGCCAGGATGCCCACAGAGGCCCAGGAGCTGGGACGGTCAGGCACAGAGTCTTCCTCGTGGCCTTAGAAGGACCAGCCATGCCGACGCCTTGATCTGGATCCCGGAGCTGGGAGAGCCACCCGTCGGCGGGACTTCGTGGCGGGGGTCCCGGAAAATGAAGCCATCCTGCAGGGCATCTCAGCCGCCCCAGCCTCTGGTTTGCGGGCAGACCGTCCACTGCCTGAGCGTGGTCCTGAGCTGGTGGCCTTCTGAAGCCCCTGCCCCCTGGCCATCTGTCACCTGTCTGTCCAGCACCCCGGGGAGCACCACATGCCCTCACACCACCCCTGGCCACGTCTGGCAGGTGGCTCTCCCCCGCCCTGCCCCATCCACCCGCCAGGAGGAAGGACCAACCCTGGACCTTTGCACGGAGCCCCCACTGCACCTAGCTTCCTCGGGTGCAGTGTCGGCTGGAGAGAAGGGCCCTGGGGGCCAGGGAGCTCCGGGAGCTAGGGGCACGGGCGGAGGGGCAGCGACACGGTGGTGGGGTCAGCACACGGGGGGAGCCACGGCTGGCTGGGGGCTGGCTCGGGGTCAGCGCGGAGTGGGGTGCAGTGCCGCTGGGAGGGCGGGGCACAGCAAGGAGCAAGGAGCTGTGACCAGCCAGAAATCATGGCCCCACGGCCCCGGAAGACAGGAGGGTCCTTCACGCCCGCAGCACACACAATACACAGAATAAACACACAGCATACGTGCACACATGTATGAATGGTGCGGACACACGTGGGCTGTGCACACACGTGCACGCAGACACAACACAGTGCACGCCCATGCCTGCACAAACACACATGGACAGCACACACAGACACACACGTGCATACATAGATGGTGCACACACACGACATAGGCAGTGCTCACATACACGTGCACAGACACAGAATGGTGCACACGCGGGGACACACACACTGGACACGTGGACAGTGCACACACAGCGTACGTGCACACACAATCACAAAGCACACGTGCACGCTCCCTGCCTGTGGTCTCCCTGGTGTGGCCGCTGTGGGGTGCTCCCAGAGTGAACGCTGCTGTGGCGCCCGAGCACCTGACAGCTTTGCCGGAGGTGTGAGCGACCAGCTGCCCCCCGAAGATTGTGTCCACGTGACCTCCAAACCGCCCCGCGGCCTCCTGCTGCGAGGAAGGTGGAGAGCGGCCTTCCGGCTGTGGAAGGACCCGTCAGCAGAGGGCTGACCGCCACGGCGCCTCACCCTCCAAGGTTCCAGTGGGTGACACGGCCCAAGAAACAGACACAGTTCCCTCAGGGGACGCGGACATTTGGAAACTGCTGTTCTTCCCCTTCCTGTGGGTCGGGGTCCCTGCCCTGGAGTCGGGGTCCGTTCCTGCCCTGCAGGAGGTCAGTCTGCCTCCTTCTCAGGGCGGGGTGGGGTGGACGCTGCCCTTTCGCTCCAGGGATATGGGTCTCCCCCTGGCGCAGTTCCTGCCGGGTGCCGGAGCCCGAGACCGCCGTCCACGTGAGCCAGGGGCGCAGAAGGGCCCAGTGAGGTCCTCAGGCCTGGCGCCGAAGTCCAGCTGCCCACGGCATCTGTTCCTCCCGGAGGCTCTGGGAAGAAGCTGCTTCCACTCCTTTCTCTCCTTTCCAGCCTCTGGAGGAGCCCGTGTCCCCTGCTTGTCCTTCTCCGCCACCTCACAGCCGGTCCAGGGACTGCTGCTCTCCCCTCGACCTCTGCTTTTGTGCCCCATCTTCTCCACCTCCAGATCCCCATCTCTCTCGTGGGGACCCCTGTGAGGACACGGGCCCCGCAGAAGCCCAGCATCGTCCACGTCAAGACCTGCAACTTCATTGTCACGTCCGCAAAGACCGGGGGTGGGGTCCTGCCCTTGTCTGGGGGCGTTACGCAGCCTGGCCCACCCACTGAGCGGTGGGGTCCCACCACGCTGGTCCCTTGGGGTCGGGGAGCCGTCTGGATCCGTTCCACCTTCGTCCGGACACCCACACTGTTGGGCGTGTCCCATCTCGCTCTCCCCGCGGTCCTCAAACTCGTGTGGGTCAGGTCCCCTGGGGGGCTCGGGAGAGCGAGCTCGTTGTCCCCATCTGGCTCTTGATGCAGCAGGTCTGGGCGGGGGCCACAGGGAGCCCCCGACAATGACGCGGGGAACGCAGGCCTGGTGCTGCCCTTTGTGGGTTTAGGGCCTCCCGTACTGCACTGCTCACGGACTCCAGCGGGTGGGAGGCTAGATGCCGCTGGCCTTGCGGTAGTGACGGGGAAAGAGGGCACCGCGTGAGGGCCCAGCCCCTGGCCTCCCAGGCGAGGGGGACACTGTGACCATGCTGTGCGCCCCCGTAGGGAGGTCCCCTCCACTCTCGCCGGGTGCCTAGACGAGCTCCCCGACGCAGGGCACTTGTGCGGGGATGTCGGGGTCCCTGTGGGCCACACGGGAGCCTGGGGAGTCCCTGTCCTTGGAGCCTCTGTCCCGGGAGGGACAGGACAGGGGTCTGGGTGTCACTCACTCTCCCGGCTCTGTGCGAGCAGCTTTGCGCAGCTGACCACACAGGACGCCCGCCGCGCGGGGGCTCCCCGGGGACATCACTCATTGTTTCCTCCTTCCTGGTCCTTGCAAGAAGAGACAATGTCCCGCGAATGTATTTGCATGTTGATCACGCTGTCATTATGTATCTCAGAGTTTTTATCAAGAGAAGAATGAGATAATCATGTTGGTATATACTGAATAGACTTAAAAAGATTGCAAGACGGCACTTTCATTGGAAGAGGGGAATTAGTTTAAAAATATGCTGTCAAAATATGTTGTTCTAAATGCTGAGTTGATGGTTCTTTTGTTTTGCTTTGTTTCTTGAATGTGTCATTAGGAAAAATTAACAATGGCATCAACTGCGGGGCGGGCTGCAGCTCCTCGGGAGGGGGTGTGGACTTGTCCTTGCAATTCTGAAAAATGATCTCTTTGCCTTTAAATGTTATATTTCTCATTAGGAAGGCTCATCAGAACTTTTTTTTTTTAATTTTTTTCTCATTTTGTGAAAGTCAGATGTGTGCATTTGGAGCCATCAGACCTAAGTTGCCATGACCTGGGGTCCTGGTGACCCCCTAGGTCAGCAGTGCCTCCCTCCTCCCTGTGAGGGCCCAGTCCAGCCCCAGTGCCCCCCCAGGTTGGTTTCACTTCCCTGCTCCCCAGGGAGCCCCCAGGTCAGCACCGTCTCCTTCCCAGCGCCGTGGAAGCCCAGTCCCGCCCTGGGGGGCCCTGGCGGCAGGAGGTGGGGGTCTTCCGTCCCCGGGATCCGAGCCCATGGAGGTGGGCTGTGGTGGCAGCAGCGTGCCCAGCGTGACCCCTCAGCACCCCTGGGGTCTCTCCAAAGGAGCAGTGCGTTTTGGAGGCCGGCACAGTGCTGTCCTCAGAGGACACTGAGAAAACACGGCCGGGAACGGTGGTGTGACGTCCACGAAGGCGGCTGTGTCTGCGTCGGCGGCTGAAGGAATGAGGCCGGGGTGCTGGGGCGGGCTGCAGGGCCACGGCTCCGGAAACCCAGGGAGGCCCCGAGGCCCGGGGGGACCAGAGCCCGGGAGGGCGGCGTGCTGACCCTGGAACGCCCCGGGCCCCAGCGGGGGGCGGCTCCCAGCTGCCCTCCCTTCCACCCTCCTCCTCCCTCCCGCCTGGGGAGGATCACCCTGCACCCGGCCCCGGAACCTTCTAGAAAACAGACCAGGGTGTGGTTGATGGAGAAGGGGCACAGGCCCCACAGTGTGTGTGTGGGGGGCCCTGAGCTCCCCGCCCTCCCCCACAGCGTGCCCAAGATGAGCAGCAGACAGCCCACCCCACGACCTCCCGCCGGCCGGGCCCAGGGGAGCCTGGCAAGGCGGCCACAGCTTGGGGCCCGAGGGACCAGAGTCTCCCGGGGACAGAGCGAGGACATACCTTCCCATAAGTCTCTCTGCTCTGAGGAGGGAACGTGGGTTGTGGAGCAACAGTTGAGAAACGCAGACTCTCTGGAAGGGGCTCAGGTGCCCCCGCCGTGCCTCCTCTGGAAGTTTCCACTGCAGGCACATGGGAGTCCTGGCGACCCCGCGTGGGAAGGCTGGCCATAGGTCAGCCCCACGGGCTGTGTTTCCTCCTGCATCTACGGGGACCTGCCCCAGAGCCCTGCCGGGTGGCGTCCCACTCCCTCGCTGTGCCCGTCAGGCCTGAGGCCGCCCGCGGGGGGCCAGGGCAGGGAGTGGAGCACCGCCCGCCGCTTCCCACGCCGCCCTTACGGCTGCATCCCGGTGAGACGGGGTCCCTGATGCTGCGGCACTCACGGCCGGGCTCTGTCTGGCAGCCACTTTGGGGCACTGTGCTCTCTGGCCTGGGCGGCGCTCTGCTGCTCCCGGCCTCCGTGGGCGGCAAGGGCGGTCAGGAGGCCCAGTGGGCAAAGCAGGCTTCCCTGTCCTGGGCGCGGGGCTGTTGTTTCCACGGAGCCCCCGATGCCCCCTCTCAGGTGCCCCAGCCCACGCGGGTGCAAGTCCACACGTGCTTCTTAAGCACCCAGGGGGGCTGCGGCAGACAGGCTTGCTGCTCTTGGGAAGGTGACACCCAGGGTGTGCCTGTTTGCACGAGCGTGCGTGTGAGTGGGCACCGGGGTTTGTGCGAGTATAAGTCTGTGTGTGTCTGCATGTGCTTAGTTGTGAGCACACACGTGTGCATGCATGTGAGGTTGAGTATGCATGTGTGAGTGACCATGTGTGCACATATGAGATGGGCCTGTGCATGTGGGCATCCACGTGCCCGTGTGTGAGTGTGCACGTGGCCATGTGTGTGCATGTGTGACTGGGCATGTGTGTGCATGTGTGAGTGTGGACGTGTGTGTGCATGCAATAGTGTGTCCGTGTGTGAGTGTGCACGTGGCCGTGTGTGTGCATGTGTGACTGGGCGTGTGTGTGCATGCATTAGTGTGTCCGTGTGTGAGTGTGCACGTGGCCGTGTGTGCATGTGTGACTGGGCATGTGTGTGCATGTGTGATGTGGACGTGTGTGTGCATGCATTAGTGTGCCCGTGTGTGAGTGTGCACGTGGCCGTGTGTGCATGTGTGACTGGGCATGTGTGTGCATGTGTGAGTGTGGACCTGTGTGTGCATGCATTAGTGTGTCCATCTGTGAGTGTGCACGTGGCCGCGTGTGTGCATGTGTGACTGGGCATGTGTGTGCATGTGTGAGTGTGGACCTGTGTGTGCATGCATTAGTGTGTCCATCTGTGAGTGTGCACGTGGCCGTGTGTGTGCATGTGTGACTGGGCATGTGTGTGTATGTGTGAGTGTGGACCTGTGTGTGCATGCATTAGTGTGTCTGTGTGTGAGTGTGCATGAGTGAGTGTGGGTGCACGTGTGATTGTGGGTGTGTGTGAGCATGTGTGTGTGTGCATGCATGAATATGGCCAGATGTGAGTGTGCACGCATGAGTGTGGGTGCATGTGTGTGTGAGCATCCCTGCATGAGTGCACACATGTGGTGTATGTGAGGATGAGCGTGGAGGAGGCCCCCGGGTTAGTGGCCGTGACTCAGCCCGAGGCTCCAGGGCTCCGTCAGAGCTCCATCCCTCCACCCGCGCCCCTTCCTGGCCCACGTCCCTGGCTGGTTGCCTTCAGCCCTGCCCTTCAGGCCCGGTGGCTGCGGTCACTGGTGCGCCAGCCTCCAGGAGAGAGAACGTGGAGGACAGGACTACCGCTCCTTCTCCACATCGGCTGTGCAGACCCGGGTCCAGCCCAGCATGCACGAAGGGCCCCCACGAAGACAACTTCTCTCTGGCACTGCCCGCACCCCGCCCCCCGACTGAGCAGCGACCTCATGCCCTTTGCCGTGGGCCCGGGTCTCTCAGCCTCCTGCAGCGTCTACACTCTGGCCGGAGAGCCGCGGGGCTCAGGGGCCGTGGAGGGAGAGCCATGGGCTCCCAACTGGGAAGCTCCTGCCCTCCCAGGGGGACACAGAGCAGCCCCCCGGGGCCAGCGGACCCCCGCAGTGGGGGAGCGGCTTCTCGCGACCCTGGAGGGAGTGTGCAGGGGACTCGGTTGCCCCCGAGGGGCCGTCCACCGCCTGCGGGGTCCCAGCAGGACGGCGAGCAGACCAGCTAGACCCCGCTTATTGTGAGAGCGCCCTGACCCCGTGTGTCTGCGGCCGTGGGAAGGGGACGGGGGCGCAGGCGGGAGTGGAACGTCTCCCACCGAGTCCGTGGCCGAGTCGGGTGGCAGGGCGGGTGCGGGACAGGGCATGGGGCGGGGTGGGCAGCAGGCCCCCGTGGGTGAGGCACGCGTGCACGCGGAGGCCATGGTAGTCTCGGGCCAGATGGGAGTCTTCGCTGGAACGAGGGGGTTTGGGACGACAGGGCGTCCGGGACAGCGGGGGGCCGGCTTCTCCTCCCCGGTGCCCGGCAGACGCTCCTCGCCCCGACACTCACTGCGGACGGGGCTTCTGCACCCCTGTCCTCGGGCATCAGGCCGGGGAGCCCCCGCTCCCTCTGCGACTGCTGACCCCTCAGCCAGCTCGGTCACCATGGCAACAGAGGAGGGCGGGGCCCCATCTGCATTTTTGCAACAGGAGGAATTCAGGGAGCCCCCCCCGCACGTGTCCCCTGCCCCCTGATGACCAAGCAGGACATCTGACAAACGCACGCTCTTCCACCTTTGTGTCCCCAGGAGGACACAGCCCAAGCAAGCCTTCCAACTCCATGCTCCCGACATCAGAGCTCGGACCCCAGGGGTCCGCCTGGGCCAGGCTGGGCAGAGGGCTCTCCTGGGATCATTCACCAGGCTCTGCTCCCCGTGAAGCCCTGCCCAGGGTCCTCGGGATCGTCTCGTCCAAACGGCTGCTGTTTTACAGAGAGAAACCAAGGCCCAGACTCGGCCCCAGGGCCGGCAGAGTCTTCCATCTCCTTCTCTGCTCCTGGGTGAGATGGGAAACCCTGAGGCCCCCCGGCTGGCTCCTGGCCTCCCCCTTTCAGCTCGGGGCCTGCCTCCAGCAGCTCTGGACGCCCTCCTGACCAGTCGTCCTGGCGTGGGGCCGGCTGTCCTCCGTGAGGTCCCGTCCAGACCCGCCCCGTCCCTGCCTACCCTCCAGCAGAGGTCCCGGTACAGGGAGCTCCAGGAAGGGGGTGTGGGGTGGGGGGTGGCCCAGCACGTGTGGATGACAGGAGAGAAAAGCTGTCTGGGCTCCAGTGACGACGGCCATGGCATCACAGTGGTGCCTCACGTCCCCAAGCTTCGTGCACCGGGACCCCTTTGACCTTTGACATCTGCAGACTCCTCGTCAGTCCCGCCGGGAGTCGGGCCACGTGCAGGGAGTTCTCAGACTTGTGGGTGATGGCCGGGGACAGCCAGAATGCGGCCCGGATGAGCTCGGAGCCGCACACAGTGCGTCCACCCCTGGGAGGTGCTGGCCGGCCCTTCGTGGCCTTTCCACGGGGACGTGCAGCTCCGGGAAGCGAAGACCACCCCCCCCCCGCTGTCCCTGTGTCCTGTGGGAGCGGGGTCAGGCCCTGAGGGTGTACCACCCTCCCCGGAGCGAGTGAACAGCAGGCCGTGTTTGTCATGCCCGTGTGCCCGGCGTGAGCCCGGGGTGGGTGACCTCCAGGCCCTGATGCAGCCCTCTTGGAGCAGGTGTGTGCAGGCTGGTTACAGATGAGTTCCTCGGGGTGGGGTGGGGGCAGGGAGCTCTGTGTCCCCCCCACGGCCATCTCCGTGCAGTGTGCTCCTGCCCCCGACCCTCGGCTTCCAACCCTGTTCCTGGGGGGTCATAGCAGGAGCTCCCCAGAGCCACTCTGCGGGCCCTCGGCCTGGCACTGGAGCCACAAGTCCACCAGGGACACCTGAGGACAGAAAGCAATGTGCACGGAGGGACTGCTCAGGACGGTCCCCAGACGGGTGCCCCCAGCCCCCTCGGGCTCACGGGGCAGGTGGGAGATGAGGCCCTGCGTCTGACCGAGGGGCTGGGGGGCGCCTGGATGCATGGGGTTCCCCAGGCCGAGCCCCGCATGGTCGCGGTCCTGAGCCTGCGGCGGGTGGCTTTCTCCTGTGCGGGATGCCACCGTGCCCCCCGTTCTCCAGCAGATGAGAGGTCCCCCCCTTCCCTGTCAAAAGGCAGTCAGCTCGGCTGGTCCATGGAGATCAAGCTGACGCTGTCCCCGCCTGCGTGCCTGCGCTATCAGGGCTCTGGCAGCGATTACGGGGACCAAAGGCCACCCCTGGGCATGTGCTGCCTCCTGCCCGGGCCCTGGGCACCCCTGATGGCTCCTGCGAGGGTCCCGCCTCGCCCAGGCCCTGGGGAAGCTCCATTCTGGAAGCAGATGAGGTCTCGCCTAGAAGTGCGGTGAGAAGCTTGGCCAGAGCAGGGCATGTGAGCCGAGCACGTGTGTGCTCCTTGTTCCTTGGCGGAGGGACGAGACGGGGACCCAGCAGAGGATGGAGCTCTGTGTGGGGGCGCGGGGCCGCCCCCGAAGCTGAGGACAGCCTGGAGGGGTTGGGCAGCGCTGGCAGGCCAGTGTGCCTCCTTCCCTCAGGGACGAGACACAGGTGGGTGGCCAGGCCTTCCTCCCAGGTCTGCCGGGGACGCCTGTGCAGGTGACCCTGCGTGGTCTGCCCCAGGGCTGACGGGAGAAGTGAGGTCACGTCTACCCTGCGGGACGTGCGGGGACACGAGGTTCTGCTGGAAGGGGACAGGGGCTCCCAGGTGAGAGGGGAGCTGTGGTCAAACATGTGGGACTCAGGACCCCCCAGTCCCCTGGCCAAGCGTCCCCTCCTTCATGAGTTCGGTGGGGGCTGGAGGAGGTGCAGACCACGCGTAGGCTCCCGGGGGCCCTGGGGTCAGGGAAGGGCCTGGAACTGCTGACCACCATGATCAGGTGACAGGGAGGGGCCACGCGCTCTTGGAGCAGAGGGCTGGCGGGGGGCCCGGGGGTCCAGCACGGAGGACGTGGCCCAGGCCCGAGTGCAGGCAGTGTGCGGAGAGGTGGGGTGAGGGTATTGCGGGTTTGGGTGGCAGCGGCGGGGCCCTTGGGCTGCAGAGGGTTAGGCGAAGGGCCAGGGTGGCGGTCACTGGGCCCAGGTGGGCACCTCCGTCCCCCTGTCCTTCCCGCTCTCACTCGCCAGAGGCCGGCCCCCTGGCCACTACATCCCCAGGCTGTGAGGTGCCACGTGCGCCCATCTGGCTTCCTTCCCCCACCCCAGCCGGGCTTCGGGGTGGACGGGGACGCTCTGGCTCCGAGTGTGGGGGCCTCCCGGAGGACAGGACGTGGCCCCCGGGAAGACGCAGTCCCGTCATGTGCGTGTGATTCACAGAAGCATGTCCTGCATACGTGCACACGCATGTCAGGCAATCGGCGTGGATTGTGTGCCCTCCTGCCCGGCTCCCGCCAGTGCCGGCCACCCAGGCTTTGCAGAGAAGTGCAAGGGAGAGCTGTCGGTCCCTGGGGTGCCCTTCCTGGAGCTTGGAAACAAGCAGGTTTCCTCTGTTTGCCCACACGGTTTCTGTCCACACTGAAGCAGCCACAGGGCTTCCTGATGGCGCGTCAGCGCGGGGAGCCCGCCTGGTAACGAGCACGCCCGCCGGCGAGGGGGATGCGGGGCCGGTGACGCGCTGTCAGGAGCCCACGGTGCGGCTTGTGCCCACAGTCACTATGCAGGGACAGGGAGTCCTGCCTGCTTATCAAAATCTGACACCCTGAAGCTGCCTGGGGAACAGTTAACTCTTGCGTGTCCGTGTCCACAGCACGCGGGGACGGGGATCCTGCTTCCACCGCAGCTGCACGGGGACACAGAGGTGCTCTGTATGGCACCAGATAGTGGAGCTCACGCAGATGGGGTGCCCCCCTGTGTCGGGCGCGTGGCCGAGCTCTGAGGGGGTGAAGCCGCCAGAGACGAAAGGCATCTAGCAGGGCCTGGCTTGGCCCAGTTCCCCAGGAGAAGTCGGGGACCTGGACCCTCGGGACCTCTCGGCGCCGGGGGCCTGTCCTGGAGGGGCTCAGAGTGGGCTGTACTTGGGAGCGGTGGGGAGGCCCCTGCTGACATGGGCAGAGGCTGGGCAGTGGCAGTGGACGGGGATAGGACATTCTGTGGCCCCCGTGCCCTCCGTGTCCTCTGTCAGTCATGTGGCTGGTCCCTGGAGACCAGAAGACACCGTTCCTGCTCTGTCCCTGGCCCACTGCCTTCGGTGTTTCCCAGGAGGACATGTTGTAGGGGAGAAGTGGGGGTCCTGGGTGGGGCTCCCCCCCACCTCCGTCCACTCTTCACGACTGTGGGTCTCGCCGGGATGGCAGTGCCGAAGCCCGGGCTGTCCACTGTGCATGCTGGGAGGCACCGTGTGGGAGGGAGGAAGAGGCTGGGGTTCAGACCCTGGTCCTGTCGCTTTCCGATGGCGTGGCCCTCCCTGGGCAAGTGTGGCCTCTGAATCATGGCTGCTGGACATCAAGGGAATTCACAGGGTTCCTGTGAGCTCCAGACAGCGCACAGCTCCTCCTGTGCCTGGAGCAAGTGGCTCAGGTCTTCGCAGGGCATCCTGCTTTCGTGACCAGTCACTTCCCGGCACCGTTTACTTGTGAACACGCAGGCCCATGGGGCTGCTGTGTGGGTCACGCCCACTCGTGGTCCCTTGGTCGAAGGAAGTCACCTGGTGTCCCAGCATCCCCGGGGCCGGGAACCAGTCTCTGCCTGCGGTGTGGCCTGCAAGGTCCGACCACAGGCGGCCTCCATGACACGCGGGAGCCACGGAGACACCCCGCCAGGGTACACGGAAAACCCGGAGGTCTGTCCTGTGGACCTCCCCCTCCTTTATGTCCCGCTGTAGTGTGTTTCACAAGGGGCGAGCACGCGTATGCGCTCCGGCGTGAGCACGCAGACGGAGGGACACGTGATCACTTTTGGAAACCCATCTGATGCCGGCGCTCCGAGCTTTGCCGACCTCGGGCTTGGAGTGTCGCCGCACCTTACAGCTCGGACGGGTCCAGGCCGGGTTCCGCCAAGCGGGTACCTCGGGGGCCTCTGCCGATCTCCCGAGTCGTTGCCATTTTCAGACCTTGCTTTCTTGGTCAGTAATGACATTTCTCCATCTCCCGGAGGTGAAGACAAGGCCGGCTCAGCAGGGCCCCGGTGAGGCGGCCAGAGAGATGCCGGTGTGCCCCCAAATAGGTTTATTTGCTAGATAATCAGAGGCAGCGAAGGTGCCATAATAGGACACGGGCTCCTGTGTCGCAGGCACTTGGCCCGGCCCCCATGGGATGCGCAGGGACGGGGACAGCCGTCACTCTGGAGGGGCCCTGACGGTTCTCCAGGAAAAGCGGTTTGATTTCCCTTCGGGCACCTGGTCTGCAACAAAGAGAATCACTAGGCTGACTTTTCTGAAAGACAAAGTTGCCTCGAGATGGTGGAGTCTGCCGAGGTGACTTTCTCTTCGCCACCTTCCCGGCGGTGTGTGTGTGTTTCCAGCGGGCACAGCGCACGAGGAGGCGGCGGGGGCGGGGGG
>LNAC01000386.1:757455-769988 GCA_002007465.1 Ailurus styani | reverse complement strand
TAAGTGGTGGTAGGGGGTGGGGGCAGGGCGCAGCCTGTGAAGGTGCTCGAGGCTGCCAGGGCCTTCGGTGACCGTTCGTTGCATCGTGTGCGCCATGGGATGGGCCGGGGTGGTTGGGTCTGTGCCCACGCAGCTTCTTGGAGCCCGGACACGTGCCCCTGCAGCTCGCCCAGCCCGCAGCGGGAGCCCCTGCTCTGGGACAGGGAGGGGCTGTGAGGGACATGTGGCAGCTGGATGGTCCTTGCGACGGGGAGCTCGCCATCCGCGGGGAACCTGTGGGCGGGTGTGTGTCGCTCCCGGCAGGTGACGTTTCCGCCACGTGCGGGGTTAGCAGGAAGCCAGACGAGCTCTCTGTGGGCACCGTGCACATCCCCAAGTCTGCAACCATCCTGCACGGGCCTTCCGCTGGGCAGGGGTGGGGGCAGAGGGGCAGGTGTGCGGTCCTGGGCCATGGGGGTTGGCGGGGTGGGAGAGCGTTTGGTCTGATGCCGTGTGTGACGGAAGCCTCCGGAAGGCAGAAGGAAGCGGAAGGAAGATGCAGTCTGAGTGGGGCTCTCGAGGCCCTCGTGGCTGCTGGGTGGTCGTGGGTGGGGGGTCGGGAGTGTGACCAGGAGCTGGGAGAGTGTCAGGATATACGGTGGTAGAGCTGCATGGTGGGAATGGGGTGCCCACGCCATGAGGCACCTGCTGGAGTGAACCCCAGGCACTCAGAGCAGCTGAGATGCTTCTGTTTGCCGGTGACAAGACAGCTCAGCCCAGTCGGCTTAAACCGCCAAGGGGCCCCTGGGGGTGAGCGTCCGGGCCCAGGGCCTGCTGCGGCCCTCCCCCCTCGGGCTGGCTCGCTCGACACCCCACTGAGCCTGCCGGCGGCACCCGGGGCGGCACCCTCCTCCCCACCGCGCCGGGCCCAGATTTGACCCCAGCCTTCTGGGTGGCAGGTGGAGGGGGGTCCCGGGTCCCGGCATCCACTGGGGCGAACGCACTACTGACGTCCAGGGTCTTCTCCACCTCTCGCCGGAAAGTCGGCGCAGACTTGCACGGGCCTCGCCCTCCTCCCTCCAACACGGTCTTTGTTCTGTTCACAGATCCAAGCCTCTTCCCCTCTTTCTCTTCTTTTTCAAGTTACTGCACTAAAATAATCTCATAATTTGCCAATTATGCCTTCTTTACAAAATGATATTATTTAGAATTTAGTCACTAATGTGCTGTGAAAAACGCAGCCTCATTCTCGGCTTCCAAGGCTCAGAGGAAGGTTGGTGGGGTTCGGCCCAACGGGTTTGCTCTGTGTTTGCCTGTCGGACTGTTCTTCATTGCCAATCATAGAGGCAGCGGCTGCTAAAACCTGGCCAGGTAAGGTCAGGCTAGGCAGGTGATTTGTGTGTGGGTGTGTAGCTCTTGGGTGTGCGAGGACTGTGAGAAGGTTCACACCAGGAAACGGGGACTTGGCCTAGGGGTGTGTTCAAGGGCACCTGGCCAGGAGGCTGTGCCCGCTCCCAGCCCTGGTGTGTCAGAGGCCCAGCTGTGGCCCTTCTCATGATCCCCTGAGTTCCGTCCAGGCCCATGGGAACCCAGGACCCCACTACCCCGTGCGTCCTGGCCGTGTGCACGGGGACCCAGGACCCCACTGCCCCATGCATCCTGGCCGTGCCCATGGGAACCAGGACCTTCCTTCCCTGTTTCCTGGGGTGTGCTCTGGGGCCAGAGACCCTTCCCGGTGCTCGTGTTCCTGGGCCGTGTGCAGGGACTCGGTGTTTACTGAAGGTCCTTGTCTTTCTGGCCAGGGCCCCCGGACGGGCTCCAGGACTCCGGGTTTGATCGCAGACCTGACCTCCGGTCTGCCCTCGGCTCCGGCTAATGTTGGGCCGGTTCTGTGATTTGTGCTGTCACGTTTCCTGTCCACGTCAGGCGGTGTGTGATGGCGTCTCCCCAGAGGGAGGCTGGAGGTGGCGGCGAGGGGAGTCCTGCACGGCAGAGAGTGCAGACGGCTCCGCTGACTCCCCTTAGGACGGTGCCCCCAGCCTCGGCAGGGCCGGGCTCTGGGCTCAGCGCCTCTGCCTGGGTCTCAGCGTGGCGCCGTGACCCACAGGGGCCCGGGAGGCTCTGGATTCCAGGGGTGGGCAGCAGTGTGGCCACCCCGAGACCCACATGCTTGGTTAACCGGCTGTGCTCCAGCTGTGTGCCCTGGGAGACACCACGGGTTTCCTGGGCTCCCCCGGCGAAGCATCACCCACCAGGTAGCTTCATACCGAGGACACCTGTGGCCTCTCGTTCGGGATTCCAGAAGCCTGAGGGGCAGGGGGCTTCCTTCTGAGGGAGAATCAGCTCGGGGGCTGCGGGCAGCGAGCCTGGCCGTGTGGCTGTGCCCTCCGCCCTCCATTCCGGCTTCACGGGGCGTTCTCTGTCCCCTTTCCTCTTCCCAGGGGGAGCCTGCCTCCCTGGTGGCATCAGAGCCCACACCCTCCAGGAGGACCCCCTCTCTGCTAACTACATGTGCAGCAACCCCGTTTCCAGACCTGAGGTTTCCGGGGGTTGGGATTTGAACATGCCTCTGAAGGGGAGGCCCTCGAGAGGCCGGTTGACCTCTGGGCCTGTGTCCCCATCCAGCACCACCTTCTCCAGCTGCTGGGGGCTGCGATGCAAATACATAGCCCAGGGGCGGGGGGTGCCGGGGGGGGCACGGTCCGCTAAATGTCCGACTCCTGTTTCTGACTCAGATCGCGACCTTGGGGTCCTGGGGTGCAGCCCCATGTCCAGCTGTACACGCAGTGGGGCGGGGGGTGCCGGGGGGGGCACGGTCCGCTAAATGTCCGACTCCTGTTTCTGACTCAGATCGCGACCTTGGGGTCCTGGGGTGCAGCCCCATGTCCAGCTGTACACGCAGTGGGGAGTCTGCTTGAGATTCTCCCCGCTCTGCTTCTGCCCAGATTTATACTCACGATCTGTCTTTCAAATACATGAGTAAATCTTTAAAAAAAAAACTTAGCGTGGGACCCGCGTGCATTTGGTGGAAGGGAGCAGGAATTATTTCACACCAAGCTGGGCCACCTCTGGCGAATGTAAACCCAGTGTGAGGGGGTTGGAGATTGGGTCCAGCGTGCGACCACTGGAGTGTGGGGTGCTCCCGGACACAGACCAGGGGAGTGGTCCCTTTCGCAGCACGCCCGCTGGCCGGGCCCGGCTGGGACGCCGGCTGCAGGGGCTGGAGGTGAGCGGTAGTCCGGCTGGGTCTGCCCTGGCTCTGGCCTGAACAGGAGGACAGCGTTCAGCAGCTGCCGGCCACGGTCCCGTTTCCAGGAGGGCCGCTCGGGGGACGCTGGCCTTGCAGCAGAGAGGTTGGGAATACCCTTCTCTGTCCCCAGGAGAGAGCGTGCCCGCCCACGTGCACGAAGCAAATGTTCCCCGGCTTCCAGCGAGCCTGCCAGGCATGCGTGTGCGAGGACCAGATGGAGGACCTGCAGCCGCGCGGTAGAGGGGCAGGCACAGAGCCCCATGTGGGGCCCCGGGGCAGAGGGGCGTGCTGGGCCCCCGTGGAGGGCACCTCCAGGAGGGGCCGGGGAGCCCCCGCCACACGCCGACCTGCCCCGGCGGGTTTCGAGGGTCACACAGACGGCCCCGCGGTTTCCGGGAGCCAGGCAGGGAGGCGCGTCTCTGCCCCGAGGGCAGGCCCCTTGCTCCCTCCCCAGCCCCATCCTGGCACCTGCCCGTGTCCACGGAGAATTTCCAGGGAAGCCAGAGGCGTCTGGTCCCCTCAGTTCTAGCCTCCCCTGTCGTTGTCCCGGAGTAAGGACTTCAAACCGCATTCGCTCTTCCCACTAAACACCCATCGGTCAAGACAATCACCCCCCTCGGGCGAGAGACCTGACCTGAGTCATTTTTTGCAATAACATTTGTGGAACTTAGAGACAAAAATCTTCATAAAAGGATCATAAAATGTAATCATGGCTATGAAGCCGGCCGAGTGGAGGGGAGGTGACCTTTCCGGCCACACTGGAGGAAATGTCACCCAGGAGGCAGGTGGGGTGTCACGTCCGAAGCGCGCCGTCCCGCAGGCAGGCCGGACGGGGCCGCGCTCCGCGGGGCTGGCTCAGAAGCTGCCCGGTGGCCGAGCGCAGCCGGAGAGGAGACAGAGCCGCTGCCACCAACGGGAGCGGGGCTAGGCCGGCGGCGGTCACCCCGGGGCCCGGGCCAGGCAGAGGTTCCCTGAGACCCCGTCCGTAGGTGGGATGCTGGACCGGCCGGCATCTGGGCTGGTGGGGGCAGCTTCCCTCCAACAGGCGCGTCCTGGCTAAGGGTTGGCCCCTGAGCCCGGGAGGAGCCCGCTCCTCCACCTGAGCCGCTGGAATTGCCCCCGCCGGGACTGCAGCGGAGCCGGGTGGCCGGGACACGGGGGTCCCTACCGCCCGCAGAGACCGACACGGGCTCCGGGCTCGGCTCAGGGAAGCCTTGCAGGCAGCGGAGGTCCTGCCCCAGGGGACCTAGGCCCCGGGGGTTGGAGAGCGCCCCGGGCACTCAGTGGGACCGCAGGCCGGGCTCCGAGCCCTGCACGGCGGAGCCGCGCTGGCACTAGCGGGACGGCTGGGCCGCAGCGGTGGCATCTTCCAGGCGGGCGGGGGCCGGGTGGGCTTCTCCTGCAGGAAGAGCTGCTAGGGGGCCCTGACTTGCCCCCAGCTCCCGGCCCCAACCTCACGGGATGGGAGCAGCCCCCCGGTAGGCAGGGGGGTCCCAGGGCTCATCATGTCTCTGGACCTGGGCGCGGCCGGCGCGGGTCAGCGGGACAGTTCCAGCCGCCATCCTCCCGCGCGGCCCATCCGGTTTGCCCGCCGCCACATCTCTGCCGAGGGGCCGTGGGGCGGGCAGCTCTCAGAGGTGTGAGGACCTCTGCACAGAGCGCCAGTTCGGGCTTCGGCGCCGGGAGGGGTGAGGATGTGGCGGAATGCGGGTGACACTTCCGGCTTCCTCCCAGCTGCGGGAGAGCAGGCGCCGGCGGGGTTCAGGGGGCTGCGTTTCTGCCCCCAACGCCCCTACAAACACCCGCTTTGAGGGTTGGCTTCATCCCCACGAGGCCAGGGGAAGGCCCGATGGTCTCCGCCGCTGTCTGGGCCTTGGGGAGAGCAGCCGTCGAGCTTCTGCGTTTCAGCGTTTATGGTGATTGGGAAGGGCGTGGTTTCGGGGGGTCACAAGCAGCTTGGGGGTCATCCGGGAGGAGGTCGGCCGCGGCGCTGGGATCCAGGACCCCCAGCCTCAAGGCCAGGTGTGGACGGAAGCTTCTGTGGTGTGTTTCCCGTCTGGGCGGCCGCGGGCCCGGAGTGACCTGCTGTCCGGGTGGGAGCCGCAGCCAGGCCGCTCCCCAGTCATTCAGCTGGTGCTAGAAGTGTCTTAGGTTCGACAGTGGCGCCACCTCCGAATTCGGTCCCCGACATTTAGGTTCTAAGCCAGTTTCCAGATCCTGAGGAAATAGATTTTTGGAACACACCGTTCTCGCTCCTCACCCTCTCCATTGCTCCGTGCGGAACGGCCTCCTAACCACGGCCACGGCCACCACTCTGCCTGACGCCACTTGCTTCCAAAATTCTTGGGGCCAGTTTTTCTGATCCCCATCTGCGCTCTTTGTGCAAATGTCTTGGTAGCCCCTGGCTCCGGGGGTTGCACCCGCCTGCCCTAAGTCACTTACTGTAATTGACCGTAACCGCTGTGACTTGGCTCCTTGGCTGGAACTGGACCCCCAAGAGGGCAGGAAACCCAGGCCGCCATGTTCCCAATGCCCAGCAGATAGCCCGGTACGCAGGAGGTGCTCACTGAGTGTCCGTGGGGTGAGCAGAGCTCCTGGACACAGGTGAGGCCCCAGAGGGGGTGAGGGGAGGGGGAGGGGCTGAGAGGCCGCCCCACTCCCCAGGGCCCTGTCTCCACTCTGGCGGACCCCCAGAACCGATTAAGGACCAGGCCCCGGGCGGTACGAGGCAGGACCGCTACGGGCTGGGGCCTCCAGAGCCTGCACAGGGGGTGGGGGGTTGCTGCAGGGGCTCTAAGCCCCATGGATGGCAGTCCTGGCTGGGGGGGCTCAGAGCCCCGAGCCCGCAGCCCACCCAGTTAAAGGCTGCAGGGTCTGCCCCAGAGTCTGGCAGGGCAGACGCCCTCGGAGTCTGCTGAGTGCAGGTATGAAGGAATGAGTGAATGAGTGCATGAATTCCTTGTGTGATGTGCTGGCTGGGGGCCCGGGTGTCTCCGGGGTCTGTGGGCCTCAGGCAGGGCCTACGCCAGGGACCTGGGCCAGTGCAGAGTTCCCGGCCGGGGCCTTCCCCTCTTAGTCACTGGAGCAGCCCTGGCTGGCAGCCTGGAGGAGGACTAGCCCGCCGGCCCCCGAGGCGTCTCTCAGCTGCTGCACAGGGAAAGGCCCCCGTGCACTTGGAGAGGCTCCTCACCTCGTGGTGGGCACACCTGTCCCAGGTCTTGGTGGCGTGAGAAGGTGCGTGGTGGGCGGTGTGCAGAGAACACGGCTCACGTTCTGCTGGCTCCCGGGACGCCTGGCCACCCGCGTGGGAAGGGGCGGCGCGAGGCGGACGGCGGACGGCCGCTCCCACCCGCCCACCCCCTTCACCCCGTTTGATAAGGATTGAAAACAGCCAGTTGGCTCGACTCAATCTTTGTCTTGTTTTAAAAGAGTTTGTTTTTGCAGCCTCTATCCAAGTCTGTTTTAATCCACCAAAAGAGGAGCTAAGTTTGATAAATAAAAGAAGATTAAAAGTGGTAGAGAAAAATGTGTTTCCCTCCCCCCCAGCTCCCAAGAGAGTGCTGCCAAAATCGAAGCGTGGAAACAAAAATAGAAATGATCAAAACGTCTGATGGTATCTCTATCTTCAACTGGAAGGCAGCACCGCCCTCCAGCCGCGCCGCTTACGGGAGGGTCCTGCCGGCCGGAGCCCCCGTCTCCCGTGCTCGGTGCGCCGAGCGTCTGGGGCTGCCTTCCTCCGCCGGGTGGGACACACAGGCTGCCCTGCGCCCGTGAGCCCCTCGCCGTGTGGGATGGAGGGTGACCCTGAGCTGTCCACGGAGGAGGCTGGGGTCCCCCACGGTCCACCCCTCCCCGGGGCTTCCATTTTTTGGCCTGTGAGGTCCGCGCCCCGGTGCTGGTGCGAGGTGGAGGGTCCTTGGCCGTGGCCGGTCGTGGGGCCAGTGTTCAGGTGGCCAGGATGACTGGAATTAAGCCCCAGTAGTAGTGAAGGGGATAGGGACTCGCCGTCAGAGCCACCGGGTCCCGCGCTGGCCCCCTTGTGTCACCGCTCTCCAGGTACCGCGTCCTCCTCGGAGCTGCTCCGCCCCCGCCGAGCTGGGGGGGTCTCTGGGTGGGTTTCAGGACCACAGCGTCGCCGTGCCTGGGAGCCCCTTCGACCCCTCCCAGACCTCCTGACTCGGGAGCTCCCAGGGGGCTGGTTTCTCCCATCCTTATCCTGGGGTCTGGCGTGTGCGCCCGCGGGACACCGCAGGCCCGAGTGATCCGTACCCTCCCCGTTTTACCATCCGGGGACACAGAGAAGTTGGCCTAACCCCCTTGCTTGGCGTTCAGTGGCTCAGCGACAACAGAGACGCAGCCTGGGGAGGACAGTGCCCGTCCAGAGCCCGAGCCTCATGCCTAGAGCCCTGCGAGTGTTCGCATCACACGCCCTTCCTTCTCTGGGCCTCCGACACCCCAGGACTCCTGGGACCCTGAAGCCCCCAGTACCGGGGCCGTGGCCACTGGGGCTGCAGCTCCAGGGCTGAGGAGACCCCCAGCGTGGTCGGACAGGGATCTGGCCCCCGGAGGTTTCTGGAACCCAGCGCTCACGGGAGACCGATCCGGGGCGGGGGGTGCTCCTTCTCACCCGCGAATGTAACTCGGAGAGGCTGGGGATTGTGCAGAGTTTCCAGAGGTGACTGGGCCCGCCGCACTCCCGAGAGCTTCCCCACGCTCCCGCCCCTCGCCAGGGCGGTGAGACCTCGCGTCCCCAGCCTGTCCACGTGGGAAGCCGAGACCTGTCGCGGTTAGCATTGCCGCCGCCCTGCTGCGGAGCCAGCTGGAAACTCGGTGGCACAACACGGCACTCTCATCCGTGGGTCCCCGACGGCAGGGCCAGCAGACCGGATCCTGGGCTCCAGGTCAAGGCTGTGGACTCCCGGGCGTTCGGCTCCTCTGGGCAGGAGGGGCTCCAGGCTGAGCCTGGGGTTCAGGGCGGCTCTGTGTGTGAAGCATGAGGGGCCCGACCGCAAAGCACATGTCAAGCTCACGGTCCCTTCCTGCCCCTGCGAGTCTCAAATCCAAGCAGCTAAAGAGGGGTGGGGGAAGGGAGGGCATTTACTGGGAGGCCCACCACCCTCCCCAAGCTCCTCCATCCAGTTCCCAGTGTTATGCATCCTACAGCTGGAGCTTAACCTGTGCTTGTCTTGTAGCTGGACAGAAGTCAGCTGTTCCCTGAACTCGGTGTCTTTCTGGGAATGAGCTTGTAGGGCACCGTCACAACCACGCAGAGGATTTTGGCCAAAGAGAAATTCTTTACAGAAATCAAATTGCCCTAAAGAAGAGTTCTCAGACCTAAAACGTGAATTTGCTGGCATGAAACGACACCACCGTGTCCCCGTAAATTGTCTCCGAGTTGGAAATATGAAGGGTAAACCCACGTAACCCCTTCCTGGCTCAGAACAGGGTGTTAGCCCAACGCAGGATTGTCACCCCATTCTTCCCAGTCACCGAGGGTGGCGTGTCCACGCCAAGGGCCTTCTGTGGGCTGTCCGTGGACTCCTGCAGTGCCGTGGACCGCGTGGGCCCACCTCCCCCCGTGCCCACCACCTCACCTGGGCAGAGGCGGCCGACGCGGAGCTGGAGGTGGATTCCTAGCACCAGATCCATGCTAATCCTGAACTTTGCTGCAGCAAATGATTCTGCCCACATTTCAGAACGGGGCCCTCATTGGAATTTAAATATTATTCATCGAATTCATGCAGTGGCATTTGGAGAAGGGGACCAAGGCTTACCAGGCAGCAGCGGGCCCCAGGAGTCCCACATGATAACACAGGTGTGACCGAGGGGCTGTCCAGGCCACTCTGGGAGAGGACCACCCCAGACGGCATGTTCCCGGGGAGGGGTGCGGCGGGCCTGGGCCAGGCCATGGGGAGCTTTGGGGCTGCCTGAATCGGGGTGGGATCCATGTCTGGCCTCCCGAGCCACGATGCCTGGGGCAGTGGACAGAGCCGCCGGTCCCCCGTGCGTGCTGGGAACAGCAGTGGCCCCTGCCCGGGTGCGAGGACCGAACCGCAGACGCACAGGGCCAGCTGGCTCCCGGGGGCCACGCGCCCTGAACAGCACAGGTTCTCAGTGTTGGCGCTTCCCGACCGCTGACTACGTGCCGGCACCGATCCCAGCGGCTAACACGGGTGACTCGTCGCCGCGGCCCCGTGAGCTACCAGCAAGGCCCCCGCTCTCCCGAGGAGGAACAGAGTCACAGAAGGCTCCGTAACCTGGACACGGCCCCGATGGGTTTCAGAGGCCTGGCGCTCTGGTGCCGGCACCGAGCAGACGCCCGCGGGGCACGCTGCGTGTCGGGGGGCTGGTGCTTGGCCTCTCCGTGCCCGGCTCGGTCACACACGCAGCGCTGCTCGTTCCCCATGCACGTGCCTGCCGGGAACCGCGTGCTGAGTCCCCTGTTGAACTGCGTGTCTCCTCACGGGCGTCTCGAGCCCCCTCCCCAAGCTATGCACCAGTTTCCTGCGTGGCCTGACCCCGCGACCGTCAGCACCCCGAGGGTAGGGCGGCTTTGTGTTACCGGCCCAGTGTCCCCAGGGTCCAGCTCAGGATCTGGCACGCAGCCAGCACCCACCCGGCGTGGGGTGAAGGAATGACGGACCACTCATCGACGTCAGAACCAGATGCCCCCGGGAGGGGGGCGGAAACTCTCCAAGGAACAGCCGCAGAGGACTTTCTAACTGGTGTGGCGTTAGCTGGGGGGCACCCGCCGCCTGAGACGCCCGCTCCGAGTGTCCGTTCCCTTCCGGTGGGTGCTGGGCCCGGCCAGAGACACAGCGCAGGGGACGGGACCCTCGGCCTCTGGTCCGGGAGCCCAGGATGATGACTGCCGACTTTTCAGCCCAAGCTGTCAGAGCGCAGGGTGATGGCCGAGCCCTCGTGGGAGCCCCCGCGGATGGTGACGTGGCCAGAGCCGCCTAATCTGCCCACCGGGGACCGGCCAATGGCCAGCCCGCCAGTGCGAGCCGAGGATGACAGGCCAGGCCGCGCCGAGGGCACGGGACACCTGCGTGCTCCTCGGTGAGGGAGGGAGCCGAGTGACTCCCTCGGAACCGACGTGCAGAAGCTACTGGCCTTGCAGCGCTGGGCCCAGGGCTGGATGCAAGCCGTGGGCTGAGGAGTGGGTTCTTTGAAGCTAGACGCACACCGTAAAGGCCTGTGCAACCCCTCACTCCCTCTGATGCGTCCAAAGTAGCTGCCCCTGGTCCTCGGGTGAGGGGACCAGGCTGCTGGGAGCCGATGAGGAATCCCGCTCCACTCCCAGTTATCCGGCCTCATCCGGCGCCGAGCAGGAAGGTCACGGGAAGCTTGGGGGTCTGCATGGTGCCTCCCCTTCCGGCCACAGGGCTGTGGGCAGCGTGGCTGTGGTCCCTCCGTCCATGCCCTCCCCGCACGGGTCAGGAGCACCACCCGTCTGCAGCCCCAACCTGTCTCCCTGGGCTCGAGAAGGCGGCCCAGCGGGTGCTGCTGGCAGAGCGGAGCCGGAGTCCCGCACAAGCTCCCCCCGCCTCCCGGGCTGTGAGGGAGATGCCCCGGGTCAGGACGCCCACACCCTCCGCTGCAAACATGACTGGAAGGAGGGGTGCGTTACACTTACGGGACCCACTGTGGGGACTTCCAGGGCAGGTTCGCGGCCCTGGCCCCGGAGGAGCATCTATCCCGAGCAGATCCACCCTCCGCCGGGCCTCAGCAGGCCCCAGGCCGTGCAGACTTGAATCTGTTGATCCTGCGTGTGGACGGAGGCCTCGCAGGGAGCGCAAAGCCAGCACGCCCAGGGACGACGGTCCAGGACGCTCTCCTCTGATGAAACACCTTCTCCGACCGGCTCCTGCCCCCGGAGCGACGGGGGTGCGTCCGGACGGGTGTGTGCCCGGAACCAGCGGGGTCCTGCTCATTGTGCCGAAGATGCTCAGCCTTTGGGAAGGGTTTGCTGAGCCTTAGGGGACGTTCCCGTGCTGGGTCTTGGTGAGGCGGGCGTGCGTGCACGCAGTGCTGATACACCGTCCCCCTGTGGTCCGTCTGCGGTGCTCTGGGTCCGCCGGGTCAGCCCCGTCCAGAGCCCCCACGGCCGAAGGGCAGGGGCGCGGCCCGTTCGAGCAGGGGCGCAGCCCTGGGAATCCCCCGTGGAGGGACGGCGTGGCTCAGAGCAGGTCTCTGCGGGAGGGACGGGCCACACGCGTCCCACCCAGAGTGAGGGCGGGCGACGGGGACTCACTCGCTTTCTGAGCACACGCCAAGGGACGAGCCCATCGAGGATTCTGTTCCAGAACTCCTTGATATTTGACTTAAAGTTCAGCTCTAAATATAGACCCGCTGGGGTGTGTCACAGAACATTGTCTTAGGTGCGCGGGACAGTGCTCGTGGAGCCCGGGCGGCTGGGGTTGCGCCATCTTTCCTATCTTCTGAGGCTGAGAAGAGGCGATGGGGAGGAAGACGCAGGAGGGAAGGGGAACCACGGGTGGGTTCCTTCCCGGGACCCCCGCTCCCGTGGCCGGAGCCACCCCCACCGCCCCAGCCCTCCCATGGCTGAAGCACACGTGGGCCCTGTGTCCCGAGGCCACGTGCCGGAAGCTGGGCCAAGCGTATGATCCTTGGAGGGTCCTTGTGGGTAAGCAGCTGCACTCTGTACATCAGAAGCAGCCTCTCCGGTCATGGTGCGCGGCCGCGGTGGCCCGGGGCCCCCGTCTGCCCCTGGAAGGTTAACCTTGGCTGGGGTGGCCTGAAGGGAGGCCAGCTGCACCGAGGGCCCGGTCAGGGCCTGGTCAGTCCTGCGTTCACAAGGCTGACTTGGTGTCCAGGACGGGTCCCCCCCACCGCGGGGACAGTGAGTGACACTGGCCAACGTGGCAGAGGCCTGGGTCAGACGTGGGCCCGTTGGTGGGAGACCACAGGTGGAGGGTGTGGGTGTGGTCTCGGGAATGGGGTTAGTCTGTCCTTTCCTGCCTCACGGCCTCCAGCTCGCAAGGGTGAGGTTTGGGCAGGGGCGCCTTCAGGGACAAGCCCCCTTGGGGCTTCCTGGCTCTGCCTGTGGGCATGACGGCAGCTCCGGTGGCCGATGGCCTGGGGACACCCTGGGGCGGGGTCCCATTCTGCAGGCAACTGACATAGCAGGTGGGGCGAGGCCACGCTGGCCTGCCGGGGATCTGGGTCCCTGCTTGTCCTCGGGGACCTGGGTCTCTGCCTTCCTCAGACACCGGCTCAGGCCCTGTCCCTCTGCCCTGTCCTTGTCCTGGAGCCCGCGGGGCGCACTTCTGCCTGTCTC
>LNAC01000386.1:738774-749655 GCA_002007465.1 Ailurus styani | reverse complement strand
AGGTGGGGGGGGGGGGGGGGGGCCGGAGATCCAGGCCCCAGAGGGCACGCGGAGCCGGTGGCGGGAAGGGAGGCACCGGGCATGCCGTGTGAGGGTCACGCGTCCAGGGGGTCCAGCTGGACACAGGGGTGGATGCGGGCCGGACAGATGGAGGCCCTGCGGGTCACCTCTGAGCGTCCTCTCCCGGCCCGTGGGAGATGGTGTGAGAACAGGTGCGTGATGGGACGTGAACCGCCGTGGGTGCCCAGACNCCTGCGTCTCTTCATTCCTGGGGCTCCCGGGAGGCGTGTCCCGAGCATCCGCCCCGCGGCCACCGGAGATGTGAGCGTGGAGATGCAGATCGGGGGGGCCGGAGATCCAGGCCCCAGAGGGCACGCGGAGCCGGTGGCGGGAAGGGAGGCGCCGGGCATGCCGTGCGAGGGTCACACGTCCAGGGGGTCCAGCTGGACACAGGGGTGGATGTGGGCCAGACAGATGGAGGCCCCGCGGGTCACCTCTGAGCGTCCTCCCCCGGCCCGTGGGAGATGGTGTGAGGACAGGTGCGTGACGGGATGTGAACCGCCGTGGGTGCCCAGATGGTGCACATTTGTTCTTACTGAGGTGACGCAGCTAAGAACCAACATCCCTGGTAGAAAGGTCCAGATGCCAGCAGGCGGGTACACACCACGGGCACAGACGGGGACCCCAAGCATTGCTTAGAATCAAATAGCTGTTTTCTGACGTTCTGACACGGGCTTCAGCCTCATGTCCAAGAACGTCTTCTTAGTTCCCGGTGTCCCTGCTCAGGGTCAGGCCCTGGGCCTCCAACACTCTGGAGAAAGTGATGGGTGACCAGAGTCACTCCTGACCTGCTGCCCCAGGGCCTGGGCGCGGAGCTGTGGCGTGGGCTTCAGGGAACGGCCTCGGGGCTCCGTGCCTCGGTTTCCCTGTCGCAGGGAATGGGGCTGTCCCTGCCCAGCAAGGGTGGGATGTCAGCCCTCACTACCCATGTCGTCACTGACACTCTGGAGCCCTGCTCCCCGGTCCCCTTCTAGAAAGTGTGACGGTGGGGCCCACGGAGGCTCCCGAGCAGCAGTGGGTGGCCTGTGACCCCGAGGGGCCAGCCGCGTCCAGCAGAAACCCACGTCTCCCCCTGCTCAGGGCCGGAGTCTCATCTGGGGGTGGGGGAGGCCCTAAGGGCCAAGTCAGGGCCCCGAAGGCCCGCATGGGTCTGGTTAGCTAGCGGGCGGCCATTGGGGCCGAGGGGTCAAGGGCAAAGAGACCCACAGAGATGCTCGTTGGCTTCCTGACTGTGTCCTGGCCCCGAGCTGCCTGTCCTGGCTCGGCCCCCGCCAGGACCACGTCCCACTCCATTACCGGGTGTCCTTCCTGCCCTCGACCGTGCCGTGTGGGGAGCACAAGACACACCCCGCCCCAGGCTGCTCCCGTCCAGGGAGGTGGCTTAGTCCAGCGTCCCCAGAGCAGCCGTGAGACAAGGACGCGTGGGCACGCGGGGCACCGAGGAGACCCAAGGGAATCACTGTGAGAACGTGAGGCGGGAGGGTGGTGGCCGCCATGTCACCGAGCTGGTGACCCAGAAACAAAGCAGGGCCACTGGGAGGAGGACAAAGAGAGGCTTGGTGGCCGGCGGGGGCGGGCCGCCGGGGGAGGGACGGGGGCAGGGCCCCAGTGCCCGCCGTGCTGCCGCAGGGGATGCCGGGTCGGCTGAGCTGTGCAGGGGGCGTCCCTGTCCCCAGAGGGCATGTGTTCAGCTCTCTCGTGGGTCCCGAGTTAGGGGGTGGGGGCCACACTGGGACGCTCCCCAGAGCAGCCGTGAGACAAGGACGCGTGGGCACGCGGGGCACCGAGGAGACCCAAGGGAACCGCTGTGAGGACGTGAGGCGGGAGGGTGGTGGCCGCCACGTCACCGAGCTGGGCAGCTGCCCTCCCCTCACCCAGAGACAAAGCAGGGCCACTGGGAGGAGAACAAAGAGAGGCTTGGTGGCCGGCGGGGGCGGGCCGCCCGGGGAGGGACGGGGGCAGGGCCCCAGTGCCCGCCGTGCTGCCGCGGGGGATGCCGGGGTGGCTGAGCTGTGCAGGGGGCGTCCCCGTCCCCAGAGGTTATGTGTTCAGCTCTCTCGTGGGTCCCGAGTTAGGGGGTGGGGGCCACACTGGGACGCCGCTGGCCTCTGACCAAGCCCCGAGCCGTCGGGCTGCTGGGGGGTGGCCAGGCTTCCCGGCGGCTGGCACAGAGCTGAGGGTCAGAGTCCCACGGCCACGGCCACATGCTGCCTGAGCACCGCCCACGGTCCGTTTATGTGGTCAGCTCCTCAGCCCCTGCAGACTCGGGGAGATCCTGGTGACAGTGGCCAGGGCAGGCAGCTAAGCACCATCAGATGCTGCTGCATCGATGGCGGAGCTGGCAGAGGTGCCTGGTTTGGGGCCCTGGGAGGCTGGCCTGGGGGGCGGGGCTGCTCCTCCCTGATGTGCGCAGCCCCCTCTTCCCCCTCCTCCTCCTCCTCGGCTCGGGCACACGCAGGTGCTTGGTGCCAAGCACTGAGCCCCAACCCTGCCGGCTCGGAGTGCCCGGCCAGGGCAGCCCCGGGGGCACGGGGTCTGGATGCCATCGGGCATGATGTGGCCCCGCGGGATACCTGGCTGAGCCTGGCAGGATGGCGGGCTTGGGAACGCGCAGGGCTGGGTATGACTTGGACAGTCTGTGTGCCCCGAGGGGGAAGACGAGGCTGGTGAGGGGCGAGGGTCTGCCCCGGGCGGCCGTGAGTGCCAGGGGGAGGAGGTGCAGGCCGAGCTGGTGGCCTGGATGCTCCGCAGGTGCAGGAGGGGGCCCCAGACGGGTGACAGTACAAGGGTAAAAAACTCTAAGTCAGCGGCAGGTGTGTGCTCACGGTGTGGCCGAGCCCTCGGGGCCCGGCTGGACTCTGCTGTCCCGCAGGGGACCTGGACGTGCCCTGCGGGCCCCCCCAGCCCGGAGCTTCGGTTTCCCCTCCGCCCGCCTTCAGCCAGGGGCCTTTCCCTTCCATGTTCTCCTGGTCTCTGCCCCCCACGTGTTCTGCTCCCTTCCTTCCTTCCTTCTGCTCCAGAGACGGGACCTGGAACTCACTCACCCGGGGGCATCACGGACTGACGACAGCTCAGAGCGAGGCTACCCGGGAACTTGCCCTTTGCGAAGATCCACGTTTGAGCCCAGATAGAGAGGCGATTTCGGGGTGGTTCCAGACAAGGGCTGGTGGGGGTGTCCCCGAAACAGTGTGCCCCAGAGATCTCCCTGCAGGGAGACGCGGCGTCTCTGCAGGCACAAGGGACAGGAGAGAAGATGGTGTTGGCTGGGGACCGAGGACGTGCAATGCGCTCCGCCCAGTTAGCTCCAGTCCTTGCCCTGAGCGTACATGAGGGGTGGGGAGGGAGGGGGCTGCAGAGGGACTGAGGACGGGCCCGGGGTTCCGGAGACGGCGGCTCGGGGGGGGGCCTGTGGTGTGGCCCTCCCTCCCGGAGTCCTCGCCCTGCTCTGTCTAGCCCGGGCTGCCCAGCCTGCCCACCGACTCCTCCGTCCCCATCCCCCGCTCCCGCGACTGCACTGAGTGCTCCCTTCCGGCCTGGCCCCAGTGGGTCGTTTGCGCACACCCGGACAGCTGTGTCCTCAGCGGCTCGGTGTTCTCTGTGCAACAGGCCGGTTTGGGGAGGACTCGGTGTGCTCGGTTCCGGGACGAGGTCACAGCCGCCAGAGAAGGCGTGGTCCGGAGGGACCCGTGGGTGATGTCTGTGCTCTGGGCGCACAGACCTCTGCTTCAGGGGAGCATGGGGGTGCGGCCACCGAGTTCGTGGTAATGCAGGGCTGGCCCAGCCCCACGCCAGCGGGTGGGATGGGCGTGAAGCCAGGCGTCCTCTCCCCAGGGTACACTCCCGTCCGGCCAGGGAGAGGCCACCAGCGCGGTTTCGTGTTCGAAGAATCCCTCTGCCTCCTGGTCGGCGGCCGTACCCGGTCCACGGGGCCCGGGGATGCAGCTTTCCAACTGGGAATCTAATGCAAGATTTTAACCTCAGTTCTTCAGAAATAGCGGACTTAGAGTTTCTTCTCCTTTCAATACTAAAAATAATAACAACAAATACTGGCTTCCTGAAGTCCAGCCCAGCTGGGAAGACTTTCCAGATGGTGAAACAGAATTTCAAATAAAAAAGCTGGGCCCGCCCCCCTCCCCTCCCCCAGGAAGCCCATGTTGCGCCGCCAGCCTGGGGGAGGGGGGCCTGGCACACCCGTCTGTAGTGCACGTGCTAATGTAGCAGGGGTTCCGCGCGAGGCTGTGTTTCACGGATGCTGACAAACCTGCCTATGAAACTTGAGGCTAAGAAAGAGCACAGCCCCCTGGGAACCTGTGTCTTTCCTCTGGAACCCGCTGCCGTGTGGATTTCCAGAGGTAGCGTGTGCACCTGCCCACACGCATGCACACACGAGCACAAACACCCATGCACACACAGGCACAGGTACAAAGCACATGTGCACACACGGACATGCACACATGCACATGTACCCACATGTGTTCACACAGCACATGCCCACAAACGTGATACAAATGTGGTGAGCGTGCACACGCACATCCGCACACACGTGGAAGAGCCAACACGGCCATTATGACAGCTCCTGCGTACCCATCCCCACTTTTTCCCAACGATGGGGTCACACGTGTCCCCATGTCCCCCTCTGTCCCCGGTGACATGTGTGCCTTCCGCCGTACGGGTCACGTGCGCCTGCTGCATGTGTTCAGTGTGGCGCCCGAGCGTGTCATCACATGTGCCCGGCATGTGTGTTCCGTGTCAAAGGCATGGGTGCCATGGGGGCCCCATTACGTGCGTCACACATGCCTCTGTCATGTGCATTTCATGTGCCTCCCATGCGTGTGGTGCCTCTGCCCAGTCACACGTGCCACGTGTCTCTCACATGTGCCACTGTTGTGCGTGTCGCACGCACCCTCCCACAGCTGGTCTCTGCGCCCCATCCCGGCGGATGGCTGTGCAGGACGGTTGTGTTCCTGGCGGAGCTCCACACATGTTCCCTGTGCCCACAGGCTGGATGAGCATGCTGTTTGCAGACGCCAAGCGACGGTGACCGTGGGCTCACGGGGTACCTGCCAGGTGCCTCTTGCCAGGTCTGCTGGGTGTGTGGGAGCTGGCTGTGGGGCTCCTGCCACAGGGCTCCTGCCGTGGGGTGCCGGCTGTGGGGCTCCTACCACGGGGCTCCTTCCACGGGGCTCCTGCTGTGGGGTGCCAGCCACAGGGCTCCTTCCAGATGCTCACGGTCCACTCTGGGCCTGTGTTTCCTGCTGTGCACCCAGACCTTCACTCCCCCCAGACTCATGGCAGGAGAGTCAGCGCCCACCTCCCCTCATCTCTAGATGGCACAGACTTGGCTTGCTGGAAACCAAACACCCATCGCACTCCTGGCCCCAACAGCGGCTCTGCCCCCCCCCAGGCCTTCCACAGATCTTGCTGGAACTGACCTGAAACGACTGCCCAGGTCTGCCCACCCCGCTACCTCCGCTGCTCGGGGTTTTGGATGGCCCGCACGGCCTCCCAGCATCCCCGGTAGTGCTGCAGACGCCGTTCCCTCGAGGACACCCGCTGGGGCTCCACTCGCAGCCCCAGGTGCAGGTCTCGCCACGGGTGGTCCGCTGTGGGCCGAGGATGCAGCGTCGAGGGACTCCGTGCCGTGGTCGTGGCCCAGCTGATGCGGCGGAGCCCGGCATCCCCGGACAGCGGCCCATCCTCCCTGCCTGTCCTGTCCTTGCTAACCCACCGTTCTCCCCTTCCCCTCTCGAGTACGCTCCGTGCGAACACAGGTGACCGTGTGATTTGGGCATCACTGTGTGGTCTGGGAGGTGTTCTCTTGTGTGGCCTCTGGGATGGCTTGCCTGTCCTTGGATGGAGCATCCCAAGGACACTGGGAGTGTGGTTGGAATCAAGGTATCAAGGTGTCCCTCCCTGGTGGGCAGGGCGGCCCTGCCTCGGCAGACGAGCCTCACTGTTCCGTCCCGGCCGGTGCGCCTGAGGCTTCCGTGGAAACTCTGCTCTGGGCTTCCAGGGTCAGGTCCCGCCTGTTGCAGTCATGCTTCTTGTTGATGTGGGGACCGGGTCTCACAGAGTGACACGCAACTGCACGCCCATCCACGCGGGAGCGCTGCTGGTGGCTTCCAGCGGTGTCCACCAGCCCCTGTGCGGATCCCGGGGCGGGGCACACAACCCAGACGCTTGCGGCTCCTCTCCGGGAGTTCCCGAGACACTGCCCTTCTGCCCCGCCCCATCCTGGACCCACTCTACCCTCTACCTTACTCTGGGCGTTCCAGGGACACCTGTAGGCCCTCAAGGCTATGCTGGGTTTGCCCCAGAGTCCTGATCCCCAGCTCCCCTCCCACATGGCTTCCCAGGCCCAAGGCCCCCCGAGGCTGTGGCCTCCTGGGTCGGCATGCTGGCCCAAACACGGCTCCTGTCCTCCAATCCTGGCCTCCAGCTGTCTTCTCCCTAAGCCTGCCAGCGAGCTCCTGACCTCCTGCATTTGCCCCTGTCTTCCTTCCTCCGAGGATGCCACCTTGAGTCTGCTCCACCTAGATGACGTCTCCCCATGAACCAAGGGCAAAGTCCTGCCCTGTCTACTCTCATGCCTTTGGTTATTAGAAAGTGTGTGCATTCACACCATTTTAACAAATGCCTGTGGATGGATGTGGGCCCATGCCTACCCATGGATGTGTATACCATTATCTTATTCTCTTTGACTTGTGCAAACTGTTACATTATGTGGATAGAACACACTTCGCATCATCTTTGGGATACTAGGTTTTCTCAAATCACAGAACATGGTATGACCTGCAAGTTAAAAAAATTCAACTTAACAAATGAAGCTCAAAATGAAAAACAAATTCTACCTCCCTGACCTTTTCCCTCGGAACAGAACTTTTAATAGTGTACTCTTTCCCCATTCCAGCCCTTCCACTGTAATTTGTACTTCCTTCTTTTTACTTGACCTTCTGATTTTAGGTACATGCTGACATGTTGTGACTCATCACCACTGACCAGCCCCTCCCCCTGTGTTCTGAGCAGAGAAGAAGGCACAAAGCCCACTCTCCGCTTTAACTTTCTGCCCAACTTTTCCCACATAATTAAAAAGAGACAAGACTTAGGAATTTCTGTTCCTCTTTCTACTATACATAATTTTCTGAGTTTTATCTACATCTTGATTTTAAAATGTGAAAAAAGAGCAGTTACAGTACTGCTTTCCAAATTTTATGCAGAGATCAGATTTGTGGCTGGCTCTATGAAGAAAGTGTTTATTGTGAAGGTTCTTACCAGTGGAAGGAGGTCCCATATGCATATTCTTTACAGTTTATGGTGCTTCTGAAGAGTCAGAGAGGCTACCTTTTCCTTGATCCTGTATTCCCACATCCCATTTTGGATTCCTTTGGCTGATGGAGTGTCATCCTGGGCCAGCTCTTGGTTTGGGGTCTGACACTGGGAAGCTGAACTTCCAAATGCCCTTCAGTGGTTTGCTGTGTGGACAGTTTAGCTGGGTATAAAAATTCCAGCCACCGTTATGTTTTCCCATCTGAACGTAAAAACCCTGCTCCCACAGCTCCAGAAGCCCTTGTTGCTAATGAAACGTAGTTCTTTGTTGGTGTTCTCTTTATTCTGTCTGATTTTGAGGGTTTCTTGCATTCCTTGGGTCTGGGCCCACCCATTGGATCTGTTCAGAATTTGGGGGCCCCTGCTATGTGAAGATGTGTGTTCATTCATTTGTCTACTTCTCCCCTCTGTTGCCTTTCTTTTTCTCCTTTAGAATTTCTAGTGATTGGCACCCAAGATATACCCCACATTTGTCAACTTTCACCTACCTTCTCATGGCTCTCTCCCCTTGAGTGCTGTTCTGGGACACACCTTTGGCGTGTTTTCTGAACCATTGTTTTCAGCAATGCCCCAGAGTTTAAAGTTGGTTAGAATATTCATTTCCAGACTTTCTTCTTGCTCCGTTTCCTTTTCTTCACAGTAGCCTGAATGATGTTACTTAGAATGATTATCACGACTTCACTTTTCCCTGAATCACATCTGATCTCTGCCACCTCATGGTCAGGCGTAACGAGTCAGTGTCCTGAGCCTTCCCTTCCCTCCATGCCACTGCCTTTCTGCAGCTACCTGGTGGTTCTGCCTGCCTGCCAGCTCCCCTCTGTCTAGGAATAAAGGCTGAGGTGTGGGCAGTGACTGGGCACCTTTGTCTGGTGGAGCCCATCAGGCTTCTCACTCGACTGGGAGATTCTGGGGTGGAGGGTGTTTCCCAGTCCTGTTTGTGCAATCTGGGGAAGCCACTGGGACCCTTCTCAGAATAACATAGAAATACGTAAGGATACCAAGAAAACCAATTATATCAACACAAATTTTATCAAATGTTGGAAAGTGAATTTTGATACAGTCATGTATTTGCTTTATTAAAACGTTACGTAAAAATGTCTGGCAGTGGCACAACTGTAATTTGAAGTTGGGGTGAACGTAAACGCTATTTTGCAATATTTTCGAGAGCTGTAATGCGATATGAAGATCCTTATGATTTTTATTAGTGGCAGAATGACAGTTTTACCTAAACTGTGGTGTTTCCTGCCTACGTGCCCAATGGAAGGCAATGCCAATTGTAAGTTAGAGACACACTCGACAAAATGCACACTTTCTCCATCCAGGATCCTATGCCTCTGGCACTCTGAGGGGACCCTGCCCAGGTGAAGGCCACCTCTCTCTTTGGACAGCATTCCCCTCTCGCAGGCCTGAGCTAAATTTGTCTGACACCAGGTGTGTGTGACGGGGGAGCGGGCCACAAACCAACTCTGTGCTTTGGAAATGCAACCCTTCCCAGCGAGTGTCCCCTTGGTGAGCACGTGCCCTGTCCCTTGGATGGGCTACTTCCTCCTTTGTCAACACGGGGACTGCTGGGGGAGGACCTGGGCACCCTTCCGGCGGCTCTAACTGCAGCCCCCTTCCTGCGGCCACTGGTTCCAGAATTTCTCACCCTTTGTGGCCTACAGATTGTCCTCGTTCTTGATTCCCAACACCATTACGGTTTTATCGTTTCTGAAAATCTCCTTCGGGTCAGACCTGGTGTCCCCTTCCGCGGTCTGCATGGGTGCTCACACCGGCCCTCTGAACAGGCTACCCAAGGGCACCGTGGGCCTCTGTGATGTGCGTGTTAACCAACCCTGATGGGTGCCGGCCGCAGGGTCCCCCAATTGCCCGCTTACCTCCTCTATGGGTACAAGCAATGCCACATACATTCACTGGTGGAAGTTCTCACCACCCAGAGGGGGAGGCTGCTCTGAGGCTCTCCACAGCTGGACACATCAGTCCTCCTGTTCTACCCACTGAACGTAAATGCCCACATGCTTCTCTTTACGAACGTTCTTTTCTTTAATTCCCTTTACAGAAAGATCCTCCAAACGGTTAGTTTTTAAAGTTCCCCTGGTGAATTTAAAATTTCAATTTCCAAAATTTCAAATAATACACACCTGATCGGGAACACAGGGGATGTGAGAGGTGGGCTCTGTTTCCCTACGGGGGTCTCTTTGGGGTCTCGGGTGTGGATGTGAAATAAGCACCCCGGTGACCCTCACGCCTTCTGGAGTGGACAGCGCTGCTCCGTGTGAGGAATGAAGGCAATGACCTTGGTGGAGGTCAGGCTGTGCACACTAGGCAGGGCGACGCCCCACGGGATTGCTACAGGTAGGGCATCACTGGACAGTGTCTCAGGGTGAAGGCAGAGGAGCCGGACAAGAGATGGGGCTGTGAGACGGGGCTGGAGAACGCCAACCCTCTCGGAGGTCCCAAGCCCCTGACTGGGGTGAGACCAGAGCCACTTCTCCCCAGGGGAGGGGTTGGATGGGCGTTCTTTCTGCCATGGCTCCCCGGGAGCGTGGGGTGGGGGGCCTGGGGGAGTGACGCCCCTGCAGGTGTGGAATCGACTGTCAGGGGGCCTCTCTGATCAGGGCCGGCGCAGTGGCCTTGTGGGAGGCAGACAGGAGCAATTCAGGCGCGCGTCCTGGCCTGCTCGTTATCCTTGGAGCAGAGTCCCTGCCCATCAGCCTCCACGCCTCCGGGGACTCCAGGTTCCCCACGCGTGCACTCAGGGGTAGACCTAGCTGATGTCTAGGAGCCCTGTCCAGGCCTGGCCTTTCCCTTCCCGGCACACAGATGTCTGGGCAGGAAGGAGACACCTTCACGTGTCCTGTGTCTCCACGCGTACCTTATACTCAGGGACCCTCTGCCCCCGTGGGGGATCCTTGTCCCCACCCACAGGGCACGGATCCACAGCCAAGGCGCCTTACTGGGCACTTGAATTCAATTCGGGCAAAACTGCCTGGAGGCCTACCCCGCTGGCCTCGTGGGGCCACTCTGAACAGGACACCGATGCTCCTGGTCCAGGGCCCCGGGGAGGTGAGGAAAACTGGCCAGAACGAACGACCGGCCCTGCCGAGGGCAGGACAGCGGCGGGCAGGAAGGTGCCCGCTGTTGCACCGAGAGCGGTCCCCGCGCCCTGATGGTGCGCCCACGCGCCCTGGGCCTCCGGCAGCCGGCAGGTGCTCCCACCCCGGGCCGACCGTGCTGTGTGTCGGGGTGTGTGTGTCTCCGGGCACAGAGGCCGTTTTCAGAACCCACCGGGGGTCAGTCCTGAGCCCCGTGAGGCCTCGGCCGAGGTCCTACCCCGACCCCACCTGCGCCGGCCCGGGGCGCGCGGGGGCTGGCGCGCTGGAGGCTCCCGCCGGCTCCCGCTCCCGCACCCGCCGCGGAGGCTCTGCAGTGAGGCCCCTGCGCACCTAGGTGGAGCCCGACCCGCGGTTTTCGGCTGGACAGGCCCCGCCTGAC